>DF243765.1:0-29398 GCA_000507305.1 Breviolum minutum Mf 1.05b.01 | reverse complement strand
TTTGCTTTTGCTTTTGCCTTAACTTTTGCTTCTGCTACTTTTTGCTCATTTACTGTTTTCTTGCTTCTGTGTTGCATTGGTCTTTCTTTTTGTTTCTACATCTATTTCGTTGTTCCGTCTTGTGAGTTTGTGGCCGCTTTCGCTGCTTGTGTTGTTACTTTTTGTCTAAAGTTTTTGTTTATTAATCAAAGAGGCTTCCTTGCCCTTCAACACAAGACACCAAAAGTTTTATGAAGGCGCAAAAAATATATTAAGGTAAGGGGCCAAATAAGTTATGAACCTAAGAACCCAAAACTTTTATGAGCCTGCGACCACCAAAAATATATAAACACAAGACACAAAAAAAAGAGAACCTCAGGCCCTAAAAATTCTGTGAGGAAACGACAAGTTTTTGAACACAACACCAAATCTTTAATGAACCTAAGGCCCCAAAATTTTATGAACCTAAGGCCCTAAACAAAAATTGTGAACCCAAGGCTCCAAAAATCATGCGAACCGAAGGCGAATCACGCAGCATGTTCTGCGAATGCATCTTGGGGGAGGCGCTGCGCCTCCCCCCAACCCCCTCCAGCTGTTTTTTTTCTAGTCCTACCTCCTCTGCCACGTGAAACGTCTCCACCTCCAATTGAAACCATAGAAAAAATTAATTACCCAAAATAAAAAAATAATTCCCAAAATATTTCCGCACCCCATCATCATCATCATCATCATCATCATCAACTGTTGATGAATGACATCAGGCGCAATAAAGACACATAGCATGTCTTTGAAACACAGACATGGTAAACAGTAGTACATTCACTACGATTGCCATTTCAGTCTCAGCCATGGATTCAGCTGCCTCAGCTTCGAGACACATTCAGGCGGTTTGACTAAAGACGTCGTGCGTGACCCAATGTCTTTGTAAAATTCACAAACTTCTATACGTTTGTGATTTTGTGGTATATTACATCTCAAATATGAGTTGTTATGTGTTGGTTGTCGTCAAAGGAAGTCTAGTTGAGAAGCTTCCGAGTTACGAAGATTTAAAAGGCAGAAAAAGGGCGTAGTTCAGTAACGGAATAGTTCAGGAAAGGACTAGTTCAGTAGAGGAATAGTTTGGTAATAGAAGAGTACAGTAAAGGCATAGTTCATCAAAGGCAAGTTCAGTCAAGGGGGAGTTCAGAAAGGAATGTTCAGTCAAGGAAATGTCCAGTAAAGGAATACTCAGTAAAGTAAAGGATAAGTTCAGGAAAGGAATGCTATAGTTGAGAAATGGAGCAGGCCAGCCAGGAAAGGAGCAGTAAAGTAACAGTCAAGGAATTAAACGATGACATTTTCTGTTGCAGGCGCAACATTTGGTGATGTTGGAGAGTCACTTTCGACTGCACGCGCGCCATTTGTTGATTTTGGAGTCTTACTTTTCGTGACAAGCGTAGTATTTGATGATTTTGGAGTCGCACTTTTCGTGGTAGGCGCAGCATTTGGTCAAATTTCTGGGAGAGCGCCGGAGCGCGAAATGTTGTATTTTCTATGCAAGATGCATTGGTAGTACTTTGTAGTACGGAGTAGTGCTTTGTAGTATGGAGGAATACTTGGGAGTACTGCGTAGTACTTTCTAGTCTGTAGTAGTGGATACTTCGTGGTACGGCGTAGTACTTTATACGTAGTAGTTCTTTGCAGTACGGAGTAGTTCTGTATAGTATAGTGCTTTGTGGTACCTTGCGGCTGTGCTTTTTTAGCAGGGAGTCCCTCCGCAGTTTCCAGCACATCATCTTCCACGTGCGGGAAAGCACCCACTTTCCGAAAATCAAAGTGTATCAAGTGTCCCATGTCGATGTATGTCAGCTCTTTTTGGGGGATTGAATCACCGAATTGTGAAATTTCCATGAAAATGGATTCTGTAAATTCCGATTTAGTACAGTAGACAGCTTAAACTCATCCCCTTTTAACAAAACTGCATGGACCTAAAGAACTTAACAAATCGACTTGCAGTCAACTACTTCTAACTTACGACCGCAAAACAGGGGGCAATTCTTACCTCCCTGACCTCCCCCAAAACAAGAGAGGAGACAACTCTTGGCAGTAGCTTTCCAAATGAAATCTTTCTGGGGACCCCGCTCAAAGCCGGGTAGGTCGGCGACACAAAATTCAAACTACTTCATGCTGAGGATTTTGCTCGGGTAATTTCCCCCTTGTCAGCCTGAGACTTTGATCTTGTGCAGGAGCTTCTACAACCCACCTTGGCTGCAGCCATGATGCCAAAGAAGACCAAGCTTCAGACACCACACATTTCCAGAGATGCTTAGCCGCTGAAATATTGACTCGAATTTGAATGTGACATCAGTAATGTTGGCAGCGAAGAGTGAGCATTCCGACAATTTAATCCAACGATGGGTCGAGCCGAGAAGCTCTCGTAGGGCCTACGCTCACCTGCCGGACATCACTACTTCCGCTTCCTTTCAATTAACCTCTGGACTGTTGACGAATTTTGCGCCACAGGAGCAAACATCCCACTGTTATTCAAAACCTGTTGTGCAGAGCCAATCTCAGGCTTTGTCCGCCAATCTGCCTATCCTTTATTTATAGAGATATTGAGTTTTGGAAAAAAGATTCATTGGATACCGATGAGTCTGACTGTAATTACACTTGAGAAGAATTCGATAACCCAAAGGAGTTCGCTGCACAAGGCCAGGGGTTGAGACTGGTAGCAACATGACACTTCCACTAGAGCTGAACGATTCCACATTGTCTTCGTCTTGCCTGAAAGCTGTTTCACCCCTGAGTATGTTGCATACAGCTTGAGAGGCTGTAGTCAGCCGTGTTTTCCACTGAGAAAAGCAGTCCAGAAGTCCACTAGTTGGCCTATTGAGGACTTCAAGCAAATGGGTTTTGAAGTCATGGCCAAAACCTTGCCAGTGCACCATTCCTCCCTACACATTAAAGTTGTGATTCTTGACTGTGCAGCGACGTATCAGTCCGGCAAACTAGTGCAATGCTGCATGAAATCTTTGCATGGTCAATTCTGACCCAGGTATCCTATTAAAGACATTACGTCGGCCAAGGGAAAGACTAGCTATGGCTGATACTCGACAATTGCTGTGGCTCCAAGGATGGAAGGATTGCCATGACCGCTGGTCACAGTTGCAAGACTCCACCGACTGCGATCAGTGCATTTTGAGACCCAAGGATGGCACACGAGATTCTGTGAACAAAAAAGAAACCTGCAGTTTGCAGATGGTAATCATGCTCAAGCAGAGAGCGGCAAAGGCTTTTGCCAAGCCAAGGGTCTACACATCAAAGGCAGCATAATGAATGCATGCAATCAGTCAGTTACATTCCCAAGGTGTGGGTTGGAGTGGATTCCTTGATGGCGATTGTTTGGATGCTTCCTCGGGTGCAAACTTATTCCAATTACGGCTTCCCCTCTGGACCTGGATTGAAGCTGCTTTTGGAGTTGCCCAAGTCAAACAGTTGACAAACCACTTGGCTCAGCCATAGATATGTCTCTGCAAGACATGTGGCTGGCGTGTGGGCGGCGTGGCTGGGTGGCCTGCTCGTGCCTAGATTGCCAGTAGCAGCATAGCACTTCCACTAGAGCTGAATGATGCCTGAAAGCTGTTCAGCCCCTGAATACTCTACAGAAAGCATCTTGCCAGAAATCTGTTCGGAAGATGTTGTATACTACTTGGTCAAAGAATTGTCCCAAATAGAGAATGTGAAGCTTCTAAAAAGGTAAAGCTGCAAAGGTGCAGGTATCGACCAGTTTTTGAAGGCAATCCAGGTTTGGGTTGGAGAAGGTCTGCTTTTCTGAATATTTGGCCCATTTCATACCAGATCTATACAGCAAAGGCAGCCGCGGCTAGCAGGGTCTAAGATGGTCTTGAGTAGAGATCGTGTAGTGCAAAAAAGGTGAAGCTGCGAAGTTGCAGGTAGCCACCATTGTTGATTTGACATTTCATGGCCAGTGGCATATTTGCCGAGTTCGATGCCAGCCAACATGCAAAGATTTGCTTGGCTTGGGAGCCATCCCAGCGTTGCCACTCGCAAGGATGCCACTGTTGAAGTCGTACTGCCAACGTGCCACAAGTGATCTTCCAAGCCGTGTTTGTTGTTTGGCCAAGTTGGGCCCACATCTCTATAGCAACAGGCAGCTGCGTCAGAATCACCACTTTGGTACAGCCACCAGCTAGCAGGGTTCAAAACGGTCCTGAGACCAGTTTTTTCGAGGTTTGTGTTGGGGAAGATCTGGGTTTAACTGATTGTTGATTTGACATTTCATGGCCAGTGCCATAGTTTTGGAGTTCCATGCCAGCCATCTTGCAGTGGTAGTTTTGCTTGGCTTGGGAGCCATCCTAGTCCTGCCACTCGTAAGGGCGCCACTGTTGAAGTTGTACTGGCATGGTGCCCGATTTGCTCTTCTGGGCTGTGCTTGTTCTTTGCCCATTTGAGACCACAGATCTATACAGCAAAGGCAGCTGTGCAAGCATCAATTTTTTTTGCCAGCCACCAGCTAGCAGGGTCTAAAATGGTCCTGAGTAGAGATCATGTAGTGCAAAAAAGGTGAAGCTGCGAAGTTGTAGGTAGCCACCGTTGTTTATTTGACATTTCAAGGCCAGTGGTATATTTGCCGAGTTCGATGGCAGCCAACATACCACTGTCGAAGTTGACTGCCAACGCGCCACAAGTGTTCTTCCAAGCTGTGTTTGTTATTTGGCCCATTTGGGCCCACATCTCTACAGCAAAAGGCAGCTGCGTAAGAAGCACAACTTTGGGACAGCCACCAGCTAGCAGGGTTAAAAATGGTCCCGAGTAGAGATCATGCAGAGCAAAAAAGGTGAAGCTGCGAAGTTGTAGGTAGCGACCAGTTTTCCCAAGGCGATCCAGGTTTGTGTTGGGGAAGATTTGGCTTTAACTGGTTGTTGATTTGACATTTCATGGCCAGTGGCATATTTGTGGATTTCGACGCTAGCCATCATGTACTTGGGAGTCATCCTAGTCTTGTCACTCGCAAGGATGCCACTGTTGAAGTTGTACTGGCAACGTGCCACAAGTGTTCTTCCAAGCTGTGTTTGTTATTTGGCCGATTTGGACCCACATCTCTACAGCCAAAGCGGCGGCGTAAGAATGACCCTTTGGGACAGCTTGTTACCAGTTGCCATTGTCTTAACTAGATAGAGATTCTGCAGTGCAAAAAAAGGTGAAGCTGCGAAGTTGCAGGTAGCCACCATTGTTGATTTGACATTTCATGGCCAGTGGCATATTTGCCGAGTTCGATGCCAGCCAACATGCAAAGATTTGCTTGGCTTGGGAGCCATCCCAGTGTTGCCACTCGCAAGGATGCCACTGTTGAAGTCGTACTGCCAACGTGCCACAAGTGATCTTCCAAGCCGTGTTTGTTGTTTGGCCAATTTGAGCTGAGCCCACATCTCTATAGCAACAGGCAGCTGCGTCAGAATCACCACTTTGGTACAGCCACCAGCTAGCAGGGTTTAAAACCGTCCTGAGTGGAGATCATGCAGTGCAAAAAAGGTGAAGCTGCGAAGTTGTAGGTAGCGACCAGTTTTCCCAAGGCGATCCAGGTTTGTGTTGGGGAAGATTTGGCTTTAACTGATTGTTGATTTGACATTTCATGGCCAGTGCCATAGTTTTGCAGGGGTTGACACTAAGATGTGGGCCTCACTAAGGTCCCAGGGTGCAAACTCCGATTCTGTTTCCATCAAATGGTTTGGTACTGGCACCTCATGTCACGTCCAGGCTTTCTCAAATAATGTGATACTGGCATCGTATATGATATAGATAGATGCTCACTCCGCAATCATGCGGAGAGGCCTTGCTTATTGAATCTGGGCTTTCTTTGCCGTATGCCTTCCTCGCAAAAAGCTGGGCTTTTTGCATCGGACCCCCCTCCCCCGCCCCCAATTGAGCCGTACAACTTTTTATGTGAGATGGCACCGTATGTTGAAATCTGTTATGCTTATTCAGGGGGGGCGGAGGGGGTCCCAGCCCAAAAGTTCGGGCTTTTTGTAACAGCGGGTGGCCCGACAGCGGCGAGTTCTGCGGATCGATTGCGTGCCCATACTCAACAAGCCTTTACCGATACTCCCAAGAAACAGCAGAACAATGATAGGAGATGTTCAGATTTCGACTACAACCAATCCTATGCACGTTCGTAAATGTTGTAAATGGAATGGTCAGTGGGCAAAGGAGCACCCTGGCGACTGGTCTTAGTGGCGAACCCCGTTTTGCTTGGCTTGGGAGCCATCCTAGTCCTGCCACTCGCAAGGATGCCACTGTTAAAGTTGTACTGGCAACATGGCACAAGTGTTCTGCCAAGCTGTGTTGTTATTTGGCCCATTTGTACTGGCATGGTGCCCGATTTGCTCTTCTGGGCTGTGCTTGTTCTTTGGCCCATTTGAGACCACACATCTATACAGCAAAGGCAGCTGTGCAAGCATCAATTTTTTTTGGCCAGCCACCAGCTAGCAGGGTCTAAAATGGTCCTGAGTAGAGATCATGTAGTGCAAAAAAGGTGAAGCTGCGAAGTTGTAGGTAGCCACCATTGTTTATTTGACATTTCAAGGCCAGTGGTATATTTGCCGAGTTCGATGCCAGCAAACATACCACTGTTGAAAGTTGTACTGGCAACGTGGCACAAGTGTTTTTCCAAGCTGTGCTTGTCATCTGTCCTGTTTGGGCCCACATCTCTACAGCAAGTGCGGCTGCACAAGATTAACAACTTTGGCACAGCTACCAAAGTAGACATCACAAGGTGGCTGCGAAACACTTGCTTTCAAGCAGTGCCATGAAACGCTTTGATCAGAAAAGAAAATTGTTTTCAAATGACGCAGTTTAATATTTGGGTGGCATTCGAGCTTCGCATGCTTCACCATTCAATGTCCCGAGAGGTACCGCTGCAGTTTGTTAAGGTCCTTCGCTGATTGGACCAGTGGTACTAGACTTCCCTGTGTGACATTCAACCNCATGCAAGGGTCCTTCCAAGAGGTGTTTGTCATCATGTGATTGTCGGTTTCTTGTTGGTTTTCTTTTCTGATCCCTCCATATTCCCCCATTTGGTTTATGGCAGAGTGTGGCCAACGGCACTTTGACAAAGATGATCAATTATCCACCACCAAGGGGGTTGACATGAATATGCACTATGGGACAAATTCCTCTCTGCTACTCGTCATAAGCTGGACGGCCACAGTTTTCGAAGCATCGTTCTGACAAATTTGGGCGCAAGGATTTTTGCGGTGACCATTGTACCAAACACCATTCGTCGTTGCAATGGCTGCGCTGTTGGTTGCAGGGAAACCTTCTGTTGCAGCCACGAGTATGGAGACATTGACCAAAACCAACACACTTGCCAAACATGCAAGACAGCAGTTCCAAGTTCTGAAGTGTATGAGATCTTGGATATTGCAGAAATGTACAAAAGGGAAACTCTAAATGGATACCCTAGGATTCCAAAGCCGAAACTTAGTTCAGCCTTTGCACTAAACACCATACATTGCCACCTCCTCCCCGGTCACGCCTGGTCACGGTCCACCACGGTATCAATATAGATGGGATGAATTCTTGATCCAATCATATTAAATCGCGATATATCCTAGTTAGCATGCTGTGAAAGTCAATATATCATCGATTTATATAATATAAGCTGAAACACTCCCCCCAAGTACTCAGCTGGTCATTTTTCCGTTGTCAACTGAGACTGCAGATCATTCCACTGCAGTGTATCACATCGCCCGCTTTGCTGACGCAGAGTTCAGCCTTGGATCAAATTGGTGACAACTAGGAGCAAAAACTATAATCGCAGTCTGATCGCTAGATGGATTTGTATTATGGCCAAAAAAATACGCTCTATTTATGCCATACATCGACCAATGCACTTTAAGCAGTTTAACAGCTGCTCCTTTGAACCAAGTGACTCAGTGATTCGCCAGCGCATGCTCATCACCCTAACACATGAACCCATGTGCGCTTCACCCGTTGTTATACAAATTTGGGGTAGTTAAGTACTAAGTAAATTTATCTGACAACAAAGGGGACACTGGATGTGCAAATGCATGCACATATACTGCATGTATAATGGTCTCAAGTTTATCTTCGTTCATGTTTTAGATTGGGAATCAAAGCACTTGCCCTGCCTTAACTTGGAGAGTTGCAAGCACCAACGCCGTTGGTTGGTTTTTCTTTGGTGCCCTCTTAAAGAAACTCCTGGGGCTGGGAAAGGTCACACGTCGCAATTGATCCGCGTACTTGGAGAATTTAATGCGGCCTGAATAGACTCTGTAAACTCCTGGCCCCATATGTATTTTTCGGAGGTCGTGGCTATGTAGCTATACCGTTTACCGGCCAGTTTACCTATATATAGGAAGCAACGCCGCCATCTCACCTGTCCCACTCAGTGAAAATGCCAAGCATCGCTTCAGCCACATCATGCCATCCTCATCATGGAAACAGTGGACAAAACGCGGGTTTTCACCTTAGTTGTGGCAGGCATAGCAGTATAAATTGTTCGAAAAATCAAAAATTTAAAAAATAACATTAAAATTCTGTAGAACAAAATTTTCCAGCATGCCCAACATGTTAAAAAAAGGATGGCTGCTGGTCACTGATCTTGCGGCCCAAAGTCGGTTGCAACGTACAAGCCGCAAAATATGTCCCATCACCTTGGATAAGAACAATAGTCACACAAATCATTCACCTGCCATGCAGGATGGATTTGCCTATTGAGACTATCCTCGCGACGACCAATTAATTTCACACAAACACTGCGGGGCCAAGACGCATGAAATTTGGGACGGATAACCCAATGCGCAAAACCCATCCTAAGGATGAAAGATCAAAATCAAAAGCAATAATTCTACAACTCCATCAAAAAAAACAGCTGCCACTGATGCACACATGCGTTGCTCTCTACTATCATCTTGCAAAGCGCGCTGTCAAAGCATTAAAGCGTTGAATAGTACTTAAAGCTCGATCTATCTATCTATATAATTATTTTTTGCTTAACTCGATCGAAGTTGGTTTTGGCCATTCAGTGCACACGCATTTGCACTTGTTCTGCAACATGCTCAGGCAAATGCACAGAACATTACAGTCAAGGTTCTGAAAGCTCATCCTTGTCAATTTCAAATGGTAGTCAGTGTACGTCATTCCAGCTTCGTTGATAGATCTTGCCTCGGAAGGTGACCTTGGTGAATGAAATCAAAGTCATTCTGTGCCATTCTCTGGCGGATGTATCAGGTCTGGTCTCCTCGATTACAAAAAAAGGGATCAGAGTCAAGTTGCAAGAACCGGCGACCACGCTCCACCAATCCAAAGAATCGGGCAAGCGCATTCCTCAAGTATCCCGGACGGCCAAACAAAATTCAGCTAGGCCAGCAGTGATTGAAATCTAATGAGTGCATGGTATTTTTTTTTCTCGATAAAAATCGACAATAATATTTGCCTTACTTTAATTAACTTCGTTCAAGGAGCACACATATGTAGGCATACCCCATGCGTGGATCACGGGCGCCATTGGAATAACATCGTTTTAGTGCATCAGCCAACCACTCACATACTACCCGGCCGTTGAAAGCCTTACATGTCATCAAGAGCTCCCCATCCTTCTTCACTACCTGAGTCCACCGTAGGGTTCAGTGGGTTAATCCTATTTTTGCAATGATCAGGGAACTGACATTTTTGGATTAAATATCCGAACCCGAATTTATCACACCTAAAAAAACGGACTGGAAAGAACAGTTATACGAAGTTGCCTCCAAAACACTAACCCTGGTGTGAAGCGTGGCTGGCTGCAATTGATTTTCTTTAAGGCACAGAAACTTTTGAAATCACTGTATGCTTCCTTCAATTGCTTTGCGAAAGTGTCATTGCCGAAATAGCCTTCATCGCACAGCATCTTCCTGCAGCTGAAGTAGCTTGGGATGTTTCTAGTCTTTTCTGGGGAATCAAAAGTCAGTCATAGTCTTTTGGGCTAGAAAGCAACCATACATAAATCGATTTGATGATTTCAAAAGATAGCATATTAATTCGAAAAATAAGATGCAAACAAAGGACAGTGATGATGCGTTGGTTCCATATAGTAAACCCAGGTTGATCACGTGCATTGAGCACCATCGGATAATGCCCTGATGGAAATTGCGTAGAGATATCAACGGACCTCATTCATGGGCGATGGTAGGTACAAACATAATAACCATTACAATGGAACAAACAAGACAAATTACAAAGCAATCGATCCACTTCAAAGTGCTTATTACTGCAAATTTCGATCAATGCATGATCTAAGGTACTGGGGTTTGCAGGCATTTGTTGAACCAAAAACGTAGCTAGGTCAGCGTATTCTGTTGTCCAAACATGGGCATCAGGCGATATTTCGTAGTACAGCGATGCTCCCTCTGAACGAGCTTCACATTGAAAGCACACGGGTACCCGAGCCCCGCCTTTCCAAGATGATCTGAATGAAAAATTTTGTTTCATCCAGAGCCAGTCACCCCGAAGCTCTGTAACAGCAAACTTTTTGTTGGGAACAATATATGTTCCAGCTTTGCTTGCTTGATGATCAGGTAAACGTTCTCCATTTGGCCCACAAGATGGCCATTTCCCATGAAAAAGCACATTGCATGCCCACACAAGATGTTTCCAGATGCAGTCTAACGTTTCTCTTTTCCATGTAAGCTCTTCTTGCACGCAAGTCAAAAGAAATCTCGATGCCCGAATAGATTTGGGTCTAAAGAGTGGAAAATTGAGAAATATCCCAATCATTTTTTCACTGCCCCGGATTTTGCAAGCATCTCCGTAGAGACCGATTGGTATATGCATGTCAGTAGCATCTGCCCAAAGTGCCCAACCAGCCCTGATATCGGCAGAACGATAATGGTCCCAATATGCTTTCACCAAATGGTCAGGAATGTCAACGCCACAATGACCAAAAAGGTATTCAACTAGCCCAAGGGGATCCACCATCTCCAAGTCCACAATTTCGAATGTATCATCTTTTGCATTGGTCTTTAGTGGAGCTTTCACTTTGACAATATCCTTATACGTGGCAACAAGAAATTACCAGCAGGCCAGTCAGCAGGCCATACATGTTGTTTGCCAAAGTCAGCAATTCCTTTTTTCACAACACCATGAAAAAGAAAATTGGTGACCAAATCAAATCTTAAGCCCCGTAATTGGATCGCTCGTTTACCAAATATATTATTAGTACTAGATCAGAATTTTGGTAAGATCAGAATGTTCAGTACTCAAAACTAGCGTGGGTGTGCTACTCCAGCTTGAATTTGAAAGAGCGCAGACCAGGATCAATGGGGATCTTACAAAATCGCCAGAAGTCTCGGGCTGTATTCCAGCCAGAATATTTCCCAAGTTGCCGTGTTTGCGGGTGCGACATAGAGCCACGAGATTCCTTAGATCGATCTAGAGATCGAAATCTAAAAAACCAATGTTATAATCCAAATCGTACGAGCTAGTAAAAAGATCGGCATTGGAATCCTAGGCATGCATATACATGCATATATATATATACTTGCGTAGACATGCATTTGTTGAATCAAAACGGATATATACGTGCATGTGCCATAGCATGTTTCAACTCTATCTAGCCAGAACTTAGTAATCACGAAAGAAACCGCACTTGACACTTGCAATAATTGGTTAGAGCACATGTACATAATCAAAGGTGCCAAGAAACTTTTAAATGTGCCTTCACTCCTTTTACTGCTCGGTGGACACTGCTCTCCTTAGTACATATATAAATATTTTTATATATATAACCACGATGCACTTGAAACCCAAGCCCTTAAGCTGATTTCCAACGTATCAAAGAAATCTTATATATATAAAAACACATCATATATATATATATATCAAGTATATAATATAAGTATATAACAAATCTCTGAGTACTCATGCAAATGGATCCATGTATTCCTTTTTGAAGGAAGCGCTGGATAAGGGAAAAAATGTGGACCCTCATATGTCCCACCCGCACAGAGTTTTCAATACTATTTGGGAGCCACATGAAATCTCTGGACTTGAGTTGGCTTACATGACGTCATCAATTTGATAGCCTCACTAGGGCTCTAGGGTGACACAAAAGAAAGAAGTGGAACTCAGTTTGCTGAACTATTTTTCTTGTAGTCTTTTAGCATAACATGGGTACCACTATTTTTTCTTTCAAACCAAATCCCTGGACCTCTGACCAGGCCGCTTCGCAGGTGACTCAAATGGTGAAAAAAAACAACATTGATCAGCAACAATGCGTCACATGGTATTGGCCTACAACAATTATGATCTTTTCGCTTTCAACATGGGGTATAATAAATATAAAAATATATATTAGTGGGAAGTATAGTCCTATCATTTACAATCTCCGGTCCTAAGCCACTTAAATATCAAGATTTCCTTGGGGAAATCGATACTTAAATTGCACGATGGATGGGATAAGTATGAAAAAAATCACCAAAAGGGTCCATAGGGGAATTGGTCCTATCAGATTCTGGGCTTTGAGTTGTGTTCGGGACATGGCTGTCCTTGATGTTGGGGAACTTTGTAAACTGATGGTCAACCATTTGATTATATTATATATGATATATATATATAGATAATTATAATACGCATTATATCACCATACCACTGAAAGAAAAAAACAATATTAGTAATGATATATCAAAAAACAATATATATATATATGTATATATATATGGTGATATGAAAGAACAGCCAAAGCCACAACCCCCCAGTCTCCACACTGCCATGATGCCGCTGTTGCGACATCGTCGATGGCATTTTGGGCGACCCAGGCCGCTCCATCACCTGCGTGGGTTGGGAAAATTATTCATAAAAGATTATTTCATAGTATAGTTTTTTTATGAAGATCGATCCCAAAATCAAAAAAGGAAGGCATATCGAGGAAACGAGTTAAACAGGGTGGACTTGATTTCAACAACCACGCTAGCATGGATGTACAACAGTATACCCCAACCAAACTGATTTACATGCGATCAATATTTTTTTTCTGATCCCCAGTCGGAAGTTGGAAGTCGTTTTGCCACAGTGTGGAGAATCTCTGCGATGAAGACCGCAGTTCTAGTCACCACACGTGAAGGTACCCCATCACCCCACCAGCTCCACTCCGGAACATATGAAAAAAGGAAAGCCTCAATTGACTATTGTATTGCATCAACTTTCATCTATTTATAAGAAAGAATCAAATGATACCATGAAACTCCAGATTTTTGCGATACTTGGCTCAACATCATCTGGAAACGGTTGAAGTTTTGATGGGGTGATTCGATTGAATGGTGTGCATGATATTGCACGCACAGCAAAGTATAGAAGCTCACTCATCATGCTCCAGTCAACTGCATCGGAACAGAGATCGATCTCATCGCATTAAAAAAAAAACTACATCAATCTATCATCATCGATGTATACACTTAGTCAGAACTTCGGCATTCAAAGCTAGATACATTGTTCGGAATTGAGACAAAAACAGTTGATCGGATTCAAGGTGTTTCAAAACCAAATAATTAGTAATTGCAAAGATCGATCAACACCCTCGAGTTTCTCCGCCAGGCTTGGAGTCTGCCTTGCTTGAGTATCTGGGAGTGTCCTAGCTGAAAGCTGACTTAGCTTCCTTGTATTTCTTCACCGCCGATTCAGATTTAGCAATCACAGGCTGCATCTCTTTGACCTAGCAATGCATGCTAAGTTCCATCGGAAATTATGTCTTTTGGACCCATTTGCCTAACCAAAAATGCAACAATTGTTGGGATCGTGATACCATATTCACTTGATGGGAGCATTCACGAAATGGGATTGTGATGGCACATGTTCAAGTTCATAGTCATATATATAAATAAACATGATATTAAATGCGTGATGTAAGTTGAATGCTTGCATGCACGCATGTTTTTTCAGACATCATGATACGAACGTTTATACAAGGATCATGATATCTGATACGCGATAGTATAAACTCATGGCCCTGTACGTTGATTCCCGTATGGCCCATCCTCATCAGAATCCACCAACGATTGCAACTTATCGCGGACATTCTTCAAGGTTTTCCTTTCCTGCGTGATAGCTTCCACCATGGCATTCTGAAGGTTCCCATCACTCCTTCCAAATCAAGCTGTTTTCGGGGACATACCACAAAACACTTGACCCGGTAGTACGAGTAGATTCCTTAACGTGTTGATAGATGATATCGATCCATGAAAGATTAATCCATCATGCATCAGATCAGTTAATAGAGATATCATGAAAAAAACACAATGATCAATGATCGATGATCAATGATCGATGATAAGGTAAATATCCCAAAGAAGGAATTCGTGGTGTGTTTTCGGCTCATGATATTTTCAGATTCGGATGACAACATCGTGCAGATCTAGTTCAGGTTAAGATCGAGATGATTGACCGTAAAGAGATTTTTGGAAGAATATGGCCAATGAAAAATTGACCAATTAATGAAACTTTGGCATATATACATGTGTAAATAAGATTAAAATGTGATATAGATTGTAGTGACTGCAATTGATCTCATCCCCTTTCCGAATCATCCAAGGAACAACTTTGAAGTTCCATCAATTCGTCGCGATGCATCAGCAATTGCATTGGCAAGTGCGTTCAGCTCCTGGGTGTCAAGTTTGGGTGGACAAAATGCAGCAGTGGGCATGGGAATGAAAAACGGTCTGGGTGATAGATGGTATATATACACACCTGAAACTCGGAAAAGGCCACCAGGAAACTCATCTAGATATACGATAGTTAATTTATATTGCTAGAATTCTCGATATCATCTATTACTTAGATTCATCCAGATCTATAATTTATCTGTCCACCAATCCTCAATCTAAAAGATTTTAAATATCGTTATATCTTGAACTATAAACTTAAAGATGCATTCTCAGAATGGGGAACCATGGTTTGATAAGTAAAAAAATATGTGTTAATTGCTATCAGTTACATTCTATTGTTTCCAGTTCTTGTGTCCTTTTTGGCACTGGCCCGGATCTTGTTTTCTTCAGCCTTTCGCTCTTTGTTTGCTTCAGCTTCAGCACGCTTCTTTTCCTTCGCTTCTTCCTTGTCCTTTCGTTTCTTTTCTTTTTCAGCTTCCTTCAAAGCCTTTTGCTGCTTTTTTCCTTTGTCCTTCTTAGCTTTATTACCTTTGCTGCTTTTGCCATGCTTCTTTTTCTTGGACTTTTTGTTCGAGCTGCTGGAACTGTCAGAGTCTGAACTTGAGCTATGATCTGAAGAGCTAGAACCACTGGAACTGCGACTGCGCTTGCGACGATCTTTCTTTTTCTTTTGTTTTTCCCCAGAACTATCACGCTGTTTGAAAAGCGCTTCCACCACTGTGTCTGTTTCCGTAGCCTCCCAAGACTCATCCCATACCAGGAACAAGCGGAGATCTTTTCTGTGAGGCAAGTCTTCATGTGCCCTTATTTGGGTTTTCCTCATAACATCGCAATTCTCCTTAGACTTCACTATTTCAGCTGCAATCTCTGGAGAGTTGTACTTTTGAGCGATTTGGCCTTCAGTAAGCCATCGCCTAGCACCTCGTTTTTTATGGGAAGTTGACTCACGCATTTGGACAAGCAAGCTGGACTTATTCCAATCTTCTGACGCTGCGCACCAGTCTTCGAACATTGTTTGCAAAGCTTCTGCTTTGTTGCCTCCTACGTCGATATACGTCGATCAAGATCAGTTACATGTACTACCTAGACAATCAATTGAAAGGGGGGGTGCATGTAAGTATAACCGAGCTTGTACTGGTGAGGTTTTGGACAATACTGATTTCCACACGGTACACCCCATCATCACAAAAAAAACTCGCCTTCCCTGGCATTTTCAGCCATCATACGGACTTCCGAAGGAGAATTTGTACCTTAGCTCATATACATTCATATACGATATATAATTGCCAAAACAGGTTTCTGAAAGAACATCGATCAACATATAAATTCGGTATTCCCATTGCCGATTGAGCACTGATAATCTAATATGGGTCAACCTAAAGAAATTGAAAGTCGTAAAGCAGAATCAACAAACATGAATGAATTCATGAAATCGAAAACTACCGGCAAGTTACTGTCAAGTGAACGATAGAAACGCATTCTTCGGTTGTGCGTAGTTTTGTCCCTTCCACGTTTTTGGACGGTTGAACCTGTTGTTTTTGATGGTGCTTCTGATTGAGCTTCACCACCATGGCCAGCGTTAGCATTTCCCAAACATGACCTCACACTTTCCTGAACCAAGTCTTTCAAATTGTCAAAACTAATTTTGTCAGTAGTGTTGGCTCGGTTCAACAAATTATGGGGGGCAAGAGGATCTTCTTCCTTTGGTGGTTTTGGCAACGGTGTCTCAGGAGCTTCTGGCTTCACCTGCTGCGGAGTCGTACCAGTACCCTGGCTGGATGGGACTGGAATGACCGGTGAACCACCCTGACAAGGATTTTGAGGTGGAGATGCAACAGTACCAGGGTGGCTAGGGGGTGTTCCAGTCTGAGGACTTGGAGTCGCCTTAGGTGTTTTTTTACCACCTTTCTTACCTTTCGATTTCTTTGCTGACTTCTTCAGACCTACCTTTCGCAAGCCCTTCTTCCTGACACATTGACCATGTTTACCACCTGATCCTGAAGTAGTATCTCCAAACAAAGCCACGGACTGAATATTTGGGTTTAGCTTTGCCGACGTTTTTGGAACAGAAGGCGGACTGGGGTTTGCACGAACATGTGATTTCGGGGTAACTAGGTGTTCCGGAACACTGGCAGCCGAAACAGCAACTTTCCCCGGAACTGTGGTGGCATCCGAAGCTGCAGTAGCGGAACGTTTGATATCACCTGCCATGTTTCAAAAATCAAGATGTGTCAAGCTAGGTGACCAAAAAATATTAATATAATTAATATAAGTACGGGCAAAGTCACGTTTAAAGACTTGACATGTCAGTCAACGATAAATCGATCAATATCATATATCCCGAATACCGCCTATATCTTGATCGTTATTTTTGAAAAAAATATCAGTGACCCCGAAGCTTTTTTGATTGTATTACGTAGGCACCTGGTGGTGTATGAATCGGTGTAGACTTCCCATCTGGTGCCGAACTTTCTGGGATGGTCACACCATTCCTGGATGGATGACTGTCCTTAGCATCAGGCATCGCCTTTGCTCGTTCAGCACGTGCCTTTGCAGCGTTGATACTGGCTATGGCGGCTTCCATGTCAAGACCCTTTCAAAAACTGGCGATGGCGTAGACACCGGGCGACTTTATAAACCAAAAAAGTACAAACTAAATTCATAATGACTGATGACTGATGATGATGATGATGATGATGATGATGAAGATGAAGATGAAGATGAAGATGATGATGACGGTGATTGATGAAGATGTTGATGATGATGATGATGCTGAAGAAAATGCTGATGATGATGATTATGATGGTGATATTCGATACGTTAAAAAAAGCAGTAGTGCACATGCTTGTCTAGTTTTCTGGCACCACCAGTACCCCTGGAGCCTAAATGAATTAATCACCATTTTTGTTGAGCCTCCATCGCCTATACCAAGCAGATTTGCAAAAATGTTGTGGTCACTGGACATCACTGGACCATCCAAAGTTCACCCAAAATATGGATTATTTTTTGAATTTCATTATTTAAATCATTTAGTGAATTTTGGGGGGTCTGGGGACTACGGCAATGAATGGCCTTTCCACGGCAATGAATGGCATTTCCACGGCAATGAATGTCCGTACCACGCCCTGACCACGCACTGACCACGCACCCCAAAGTTCTGGCCCCACCAGAACGAGTTTTGGACACCCTGGAAGTGCATTTGGCATCAATTTATGTTACCATGCCCAATTATCATTCAAGACAGATCTTTGAAAACCGATGGCAGTCGATGTACACATGTACTCATTTTGTTCACAATATACCTTCTAGCATATATATGACATACTGTCCGATACAATTTGATGATCATGAAGACCGATTTATCACACAGTGCCTCGAAATCATCATGGGCAAACATATGTGCATTCAGCTGTGTGATCCACAGTTGAAATCAATTAGATCGATCTACGAGGTGTCAACTGTCTAATTTCTTAGGATGATCAAAATCGATCTATCCTAGATTCCTGGCTCATGAAAACTCGGAACAGAGACCTGCATGAAAAGTTGGAACAAACCTCCCGGCAGCACGCTCAGACTCCAGGAATTCTCGCAGTGGCTTCAGATTGGCTTTCCACCAAACACGTTGGGGAGTAGCCTTGGATAGGATGTCGCTCAGCTGTTGAATGGACTCAGGTGGTTTAATCTAGGATGAGGAACTTAACCTGATCATGCTAAGATTTATTTTATTTCGAACAGTACATGACAATTGGACATATATGGCATGATCAAATTCATGCATAAGTTGATTCATATTTTATTATTATAGGCGAGACACTTCAAACATCATGAGCGTCGTGATGTCTTGGACTGTTGGAGGTTGGGATTTATCCGCATACAGGTGGGTACGAAGTTCACCTGCATGGTTTGCCTTAAGTGCCCAGGTTCATCCACAAGAGAATCAAGTTTAACAAGTAGAGCCTAGACATGCAATATGTCCGGAAAGGTTGATTTTTAATGCCTGCAGCCATAGCTACAATCCAGTCAGTATGAAGTTGCCGCATACGGCGGCCATATGCCAAAGGATACACTTGGCTTTCCTTCAAGTGAGGGCCTCCTTTCCTCGGCAGGACTAGGAATATAATATCATGACATGTGCAATTCATATCAAAAAAAGACATTATGTCCAGTGCAGTACATTAAGACCCCAACACTTTCCATTCTCCGTTGGCATTTTTATACTTGATGACATTCCTCCTGCCCTTTCTTTTTGCCCTCTTAATCAGCTTCTTCTGACGTTCCCGGGAAAGCTTTCGATAAAAACTTCCCATCCATGGCCTCAGAATGCATGCACGCATGCATGCTAATTGAAAGATAATACGGGGAAATCTATCATATGAGGCTAGGACGCACTTCCGAACAATGTGCTTGGCTTTGGCAATTCATGGCCCCATGTAGCCATCCAACTTAGTTAGAGACCAAGGTTGGCTTTGATTTGATCCCATTTTTTTAACAGAAACAAAAAATCAAGACTTGTATTGGCGAAATCATTCATTCATTGAACATGGCTGAGGTAGATACAAATTAACATGTTGCCACATCTTTCCACCAAGGCATTTTGCAATACTGCGAAAGAAGCTGATGTGGCGCATCACAGAGCTTCGTGGCTGCTCTATGGCCACGTGTGCGCACCGGGCGGTCGCTACAATTGCTAGTAATATGAATCGCAAGGTGATCCTTAGATATGTACGCAAACGGGTGAACAAAATCCAGATCCAACAAAATTAATTGTTGTTTGTCTAGTTGAGATTTTCAGGCAATTATGCAATAAAGATCGATGAGATAATTATGCATGAAAATTGGATGAGATGCATGTCATGAAAAACAGGTTGAACAAATCCAATGAGATCGTATACGGCCCATACTGGAAAAGAAAAAAGATCATGACGTCATCAGCTAATACTTGCGTCGATCGATAATCCGTTCATGAATAACTGGTCCAACTATGTCCATACACCCAGTCCCACCTCCCAAATAAATTAATAAATGCCAAATGTCAGGTTACTGGCCTTTACGCTTGGTTGGGAACCATCGCCAAGGGGACGTTGTTGGGAACGTGATGATGTCCCTTTATTTATCCAAATATAACTGCTGCATGGAGGACCTCCATGCAGCAACGCGTCTTCCATAAGACGTAAGGTGCCTTGAAGGCACCGTAGAAATCCACCCCTCAGAGAAGCATTGGCATGGAAGGCACCCATGACTAGATATGCAGGAAATACCCCATGTAAGCAATATAGATCGATGTATATATTATATAATATATATATATTTAAAGTATATATATATATATTTAAATTATATCTATATATATAATATATATATGATTCAAGTTTTGCAAATGCATTTTGATGTTATAAGAGCTAGAGGATCTTTGAACCTGCGAACATATTTAGACTGTCAAAAATTTTCTATCTATCTATCTATCTATAGATCGTTGCCAAGAAACACCGTCGATATGTCATCCTCTTCTGGATGCAATGCTATATCGAAGCTCAACCTTACGTGTATTGCGTTTCAAAACATTACCTCTTTTAAAAGATTTATTCAGTTTACGCCGAGTCATGAGGCATCCAAACCCACGTCATTGAGATACTGACGCTCGCAAACCATGTTCATCTCAGTGGCAAACATCAATTTAGAGGTTCATTGGGCTGGGGTGGATGGGTGTTTGGACCTTCTATATTCTATTCCATTTCTAGATCCGTGGATCTTTTTATATTAAAAAAAAACTGTCCATCTTGATTTTACCAGTGAAAGGATCAGAATAATAAACGAGCTTAGCATTCATGAGTGCATGTCTCCTTTGGATTGGGTTTATGGATTTTGCTGGGGTCAGTTTAATAATGTACTTGTGCTTGTTATAAAAAATATATTATAGATCGTCGATAGATCTCATGCATTGCCATCCAGTCATACATGATAACGATGAGCGCGCATAGGAGATATCTCATGCACGCATGTCTAGGGATGTAGCTTAACTAATATACATGGCACATATATAATATATCTTATTAATATTTTTAAATCAATATAATTTAAAATTTATTATTATCATATTATCATCGAATTATCACATCATTACCACCCTTCCGGATCTGAGTTCCCAGCGGTATGCCCTGGTCAGAGCTTGTTTTCCAGCAAATACATCAAATAGGAGCAGATCCTGGCAAGGGAGGATCATTTGGATCTTAGGACCGTACTAATAGAACGATTGGTTTCTGAGAACATGACACGTTTGCTTGAAGGGGAATGAATATCGGTGTTTTGGCCAATGTAGTCGCACGCATGGATCCTTAGATAGGGTGAGGAAACTTAGCATTGATTCAGCTAGCATTGCATCCAAAGTTTTTTCAATGATGTTCACTGGTGACCTTTAAAAACGCATTTCCTGAATTTTCCTGATTTAATTCAATTAAGATTCAGTAGGGGCGGTGCCCCCAACAAGAGCATGAAGGCAGCACATTTGGCTGTTATGGCCAACGGGGATTGGGTCCAAGTGGGAGGTCGACGCGGCATGTTTCTAACACCCCGGTCCCACTGCTGTGAAAAACCAAAATTTTGCTGATGTACCTGATATCATCATGATCATTTGATCAATGCAGATTATGTCCGGACTCACACGCATGCACAAAATCGACATCGACAAACATGCATGCATATATTAATCGACATTTGATCAATGCAGACCATCGAGGCTTTCAATGGATAAAACATTTTTCATCCCACTAGGACGGAGTACTGCGTCAAGCTGTATAGGCAAACCTTTTAACAGGCATGCTAACACGTGCCAAAAAAATGCATGTCTGAAAGGGCAGTCGATGGTAATCGTTCAGCCGATGATCTATTATATAGCTGTGCACTCTATCAAAAGTTTCAAAAATAAGTTCTAGCATATCTGGTTTTAAAAGAGCTTGCAATAATTCATTATTTATGATCTCGGCCGGTACGACACCTCACCGATTCACCCATGCACACACTGTCACACTGATAAGTTTTGAAAACCTATCAAGTAGCTACCTCAGCAGCCTGAGCACCTTCAGGCACTTCAGTAAGCTCTGGATCATACCCAATGGGAACCCAAGCTGCCACTTTCATAGCCAAGATCCACCTGATTTTTTGTTGCTGACTCGAGATCTTTTCCTTATTACTTGATCAAAGTTAAAACCGTCTTAATAGACGATTGGATCTTCCAAAACAAATTTAAAATATATTATATATATTATATATATTAATTAAAATATCTATACGTGTACCTGATCACCAAATTGTCTTAGGGTCTAACGCGGCCCTCAATCCTCGCTGGCTCCAGGTGATGCTCACGCCTTTCTGTTTCTCATTGACCTGCCGAGAGACAAAGTGGCGACACTGTGGCATTGGAAGGAGAGATGGAGCTATGTCAGATCATATATAATAATCGATTATCTTTTAATCTTTTTATAATAGTCCCAGGGATAGTGATGATGAGGACTTAATTCAGCTGTCTTGTTTGTCATATATCATTAATTGCAGCAGTGTCATTTTTGAATTTAGGATCAAAGCTAGCTAGGTCATATAGCTAGGTCAGTTGATCAAGATTACCAACAAAAAATCGACTTCCAAATCATGCACATGCATATAAATGAGATGAACATCTCATGCCGTGGAAGCGCCTTGAGATGTTCATGGTGAAAGAAATTAACTTTGACAATTCGATCTGCTGGAACTCTGATGATGTAGAAATTGCCAGCCCCACGGTCCATCCTCGTTTGGGTGGATAGAGATCAATAAACAATTGATTCAGTGATACAAATGGATTTTAATACGTACTATACTTGGGTTGAAGCTGCATCATGCATTAAGTAATTGCATGGCATTGCTTTTTTTTGGGGCCCCAGCAAAG
The DNA here is from genome assembly GCA_000507305.1 of Breviolum minutum Mf 1.05b.01. NCBI lineage: Eukaryota > Dinophyceae > Suessiales > Symbiodiniaceae > Breviolum > Breviolum minutum. The sequence goes on along the minus strand of DF243765.1, from coordinate 6,844 downwards.
TCTGAAGCGACAAGCGCTCAAAGGGGAGATCATCTGAACCACGCATTTCATCATCAGGAATTATAGGAAGTAACGATGCATCGGGCCTCAATGTAAAGGACCTCAAACATCGCAGCCAGCACTAGTGTGACAGCGAGAACGGACAAAAGGAACACATATTTCATTTTAAACGTTTTTATTCTAAAATCAGGGTATTGCCATGCCAGCTAAGGTATATACTTCTTGGTTGCATACTCACTTGGTAGCTCAAGGAATAGAAGGCGGGGACCCGATCTTGCCAGCCACTTCGCATTGGATTCCTGCATGCATGCATGCATGATGAATATATATATATATATATAATATATATTATATTATTAATATAACATTAATTAACATATATGATCAATAGTTTGATCGATATTATATCGGATGTATGGATGATTATGCATGTATACATGCATGTATATATACTACGCAGCGCAGTATCAAACGTCCATGACAACGGTACCGGCCCACCCCTGTCCTGAGACCTTTGGGCCCTCGTTTTGTTTGGGGATCCATGGCGAGAGATAGCAGGAGAAGTTGGCAGCTTCCTTCCCTTCATGGGTGTAGCCCGTTTCTTTGGGGTAGTCACTTTGGTTCTGATACCTTTCAATTTCTTTGGGGTAGCCTTTTTTTTGGGGAAACAACACTTTCACCATCCCCTTTTTCCGAGCCCTTGGCAACCTTACTCTTGGCAGCTGTTCGTTTGAGAACATTACTGCTAGGCCTACGTCTCTTTTTTGGGGTGTCCGTCTTGGTCTTGGTTTCAACGGGCGTATCTTCATTTTTTTCTTCTTGGACCTCGGAACCACTTTTCGTCTTAATATCTAACTCAACTGCTGCAGCTGCAGCCTGAGCAGCCTCAGTCAAATCAGGTGGCAGTGCATGGGTTGGAATGTCCCTCTTGAGAGGAACTTCCTTGGCTGTTTTGGCTAGGATTTCAAGCTGAACCTCAGCCGGTGATGGTTGTTTCCTCCCACGTCCACCACGTCCACCACGACCCCGTCCCCTTCCTTTCTTATTCTTTGGATCCTCTTCGGTTTGTTCTTTGTCACTCGCACCTTCGTCCTTGTATTTTTTATCCGGGTCCTCCTCCTGCTGGTCTTTGATTGACTTGCGAATGAGCCGCTGTGCCTGCAGTGGCGAGATTGCGCAGTAGAATTTAAGAAACTTATAAAAATCACATCCAACTTGCTAACTTGCATTGCAATGTATAATATTAATATACATTGATTGAGCAGTACTGTGAGAGCATTAAAACATATATATATAATATAATATTATAATTTTATCAGTGCACGGAAAGGTTTTCAATAAATATACTGATATATTATATTATATATAAATACCTGGCCTCGAGCAAATTCTGTGAGACATCATTTCCTGACATAGCTTCTTGCAGCCTCTTGCATGTCTCTTCAATTTGAACTTTCAAACTGTCTTGGGGTTTTTCAGCAAGTTCACAAAGAGCTGATCGATCCTTGGTTGGGCATATGGGGGCCCCTAGTATATGATAAATTAAAATATGTCATTGACATACATCGCAACATCATGTATGTAGAAAAAGAATATATGCCAACAAGTGTCTTGAAAAGTGCCTTTCACAGTTGTGTTTCCTTTCTTTTTCTTGTTGATTTCTTCATCAGAATCCAGAACATTGCAAGATGGGGAAACTGGCTGCTTGGTCATGTCAGTTTGCTCGGGCAATGCGCCCTCAGGCTTCTGTGGTTGAGAAGTTTGTTCTTCTATCTGGTTCTGTTCTTCCTCTTTCAATTTCTCTTCAACCTTGGGCTTCTCTGTCTGTTCTTCTTTTTTCGAGTCTGCTGGACTAGTACCGGTAGCATGTAACTCTTCAAATTCCTCATGGGTCATTATGGGCTCAACCATGTCGTCATCGGTTTCATGTTCTTTCTTTGCCCCCTCCTCTACCCCTGCATGATTTTTTTTGAACAATTCAGCCACAAAGGGATCAGATTCACCGCATTGTTTAGGTTCAAAATATCCTTCGGGGGGTTGAGAGTCAGGTTGCAACATGGGGAGAGTTTCTGCTGCGTCAACAGCGGACCCAGACGCACCGCCCACAGGTTTCGATTCTTCTCCGGCAACACCCTGCATCCAGGCTTCAATGGGATAGATGCGGTGGTCATCCGGTAAACTCATGCATGTATCAATTTCTAACTTGGCTTATGGCCTTAACGAAGGTTGAATGAAAGCCTTTTTGAGCGTTTTTTTTGCAAACCTGGGTACTAAAAGAACGGAGCTGTTCCTGTTAAAACACTTCATCACTTTGTTTCTCCTCTAATATTTTGATTTAAATCGCGAACCATAATTTACTATGTGAATAAAATGCTACAAGAACAAGCACTGTGCTACTGCTGATTGAACATCAAAACGCACAACTAACGACATGAAACATATGATCGAGATCATTGGATCGATCTATGGGGGATGCTGAATGGGGATGGCCCTTCAATGTGCTTTGATGGGTGGAATTTGCATGTTGCATAGTAAGAACTTTCCAGGCAAAAAAAAAACAGGCCTATAGAGTCTCACCCCTGCCTTCATGAATGTTGATCGGCCACGTGTTGGTACCTTCTTGAAGTCCTTCGTGAGGATGCCACGTTCCTTGAGCCGGGAATTCATGTCATAATTTTATTATAATCTAGGATCGATGATGCTATAATAACATCAAAATATCAAAATTAGTTGTCCAGGCCTGTAACTTCAGAAGGATGATCGATTTGAGGGTCTGCATTTTCAGGTGCCCTTTCCTGCCAGAATGAAATTGAAGTTTTGTTGGGGTAACTAGCAAAATGACCTCTCTTTACGCTGATCGATGCTAACATTTATTTTGGTGTTTATGCCATGCGTGTAATAGCCTGCAAGATCGACTTTTCTGGTAGAGGTTGGCCACATGGGAAGCCATTCCACGAATCAAACCAGCTTCAACCCGTGACCATCCCTGCACGCAGGCTTAAAGAGAACGAAGGAGACCATGGATGGAAAACATTGGAACCTTGTGCTCAGAAATACACTTGATCCTTATCGCATATTTTGCAAGGACTTTCATATAGTACGATCTGGTTCATATATATATATATAATATATATATATATATTATCAGGAAAAAATGGATCGATTGGTATATTAATCAAGTTGATTCCTTGATCGATTGAAAGTGTAATAAATTCAGGCAACCTGGCCTCATGCTGATGTTGTGCTCTGAAATGGGGATTGAGGTCATAGTTGATGCTGGTGTGAATGAGAGCTTCCTGCATTTCGATTTCAATTTCATGCCATGACCCTAACCAACTAATAGATCGATAACAACATGGGCAATGGGATAGAACGGAAACAAGTTCTACTAGTATCCAAATTTCCAAAATATGATCGGTCATTGTGACGGCTTTGTTATCTCCTCCGTTTCATGTTGAGTTGGGAGATCCCCAGCGAACGAACCCAAGAAACCCTTCAGGAACTCGAAGTTCGTCTCCCTCTCCACCTGACATGGCTGAAGCTGGGATGTGAGCGGAGATGCATGATTGCCAAGAAGGGCATCTATCATTTTGAAACACCAGAGGGATGGGATGGTATATTTAAATTTAATTATGCATGCATCACATTTATGATCTACCACGATCTACCATCATGGTCGTAAAAAGGATTTGATGTTGTATAAAGATGAGCCATGAGATTGAACTCTCCGTGGTGGGATCAGAAAGCCTAGCTTGTGCACTAGTTGCCACATGCCCCAGCTAGCCTCGGACTCTGTGATGGTAGCAGTGCCGGTCAAGTCCACAAAAGAGAAGGCCTACCATTATAACAGATATCAACAGAACCAGCGGGCTAGAAGGATCTGGCGCTTTGGTAGTTCTAAAAGATGCTCATAATATTTAACTATATTATGTCGGTCGATTCAAAATAATACCAAACAACTTACATGCATTTACAACGACATATTCGAAATTGATGAGTCGAAGCTGGATCGATGTTGTAGGATCAAACCAGCCTTCGAACCTTTGGCTTTCTTGATCTCCTTACGGCGAGCATCAACTGCACCAGCAGGTTCGACGAGCTCGCGAAAGAACTCCTGCCATGTGGCTTTGAAGCGTTGGGACTAGTCTTATAGCACGCATGCTTTGACATGCATCATGATATCATGATTATTGAAATAATTTAATATGATAATGTTCATATCGGCATGCACGCATGAACATGACATTTGTTATTAATATCATATCATGATATGAGTTTTGTTTGATCAATATCAGGCAATGTTTGTTGAACCGAATTTAATTTTGTTGAATTTGAAACTAATTGATCTAGATCACTATAGATGATACTAAAATTATGAATAATGTAAATGCCCCTGTCCTTCAAGAGTTGCACTCTTTCCATCGACATTCTGCTGCGACGACGGATTGGCATATGCCACTAGTACTAGGATCACAAAGAAAAATTATATTGCAATTATTTGATAGTGAGATTTGTTTGTAGGTGTCTATTGAACGACAAATGCAAAAGAGGCTACCCACGAGGGTTTTGACTCAAAAATGGGAGCCGGGCTTGTCAATGCATGCAAGTATATCCAAACAACCTTTGCAACTTTGATCATTCCAAAAAAAACCTTTGTTGACCATCATGAAACGCATTTGCGTTAATCATGAATCCGTGGAACACAAAAAAAACAGTGCGTGGGGCAGATGGAAGGGTTGTGGCACCATCCATGGGAGGATCCCCCACTTCTTCATCCAAGTCAGAGTCGATGGCATAGATCTCGTCATTGTGACCTTTGGCGATGATAATCAATCAATAATGATATATATCACGATCACAGTATACCACTTCACATGTTGTATATGCATGCATGCAAAATATGCATGCGTGCATGGATTTCATTTTATTTATATAGCCGGCCCATGACTTTGATCCAAAGCCAGCCCATGACTTTGAGATGAATTGGGGCCCCCCACCCACAACCAAAGACCTTTTCATTTCTTCCAGCCAAGGTCAGGCCTCAACACTCTAGATAGATGTTAACGTTCAGGAAGTTTTCAGGGTATATAAATTATCGACATGATTCTCAAAATATTTTTAAAAAATTTTTGTAAGCCATGGGATCCATGTATATATTAAATTTCACAGCTTTTTCCAAGTTGTCCAAGACCCCCGGCTGGTGAGATAGGTTGTTCCCGGGAAGGCCAGCAACACGAAGTAGGACATGGCCAAAGGGAACATTGAATAGATAGATAGATCGATTGAAACCAAAGAAGGCACTATTGTTAAAATTAGCCAACTCTGCCCGATCAAAACATGACATTTTTGGAAAATGTTGGGCATATGGTGTTTGGGCTGGTTAAAATGAATGCAGTGACCACCAACAAGGGACCTTGCTACCAACTTAAGCCCAGAATAGCCTTCATGATGGCAAAGTTAAGTCGGTCACGCCAATGTATCACCCCTGGTCTAAGTCGAAACAAAGTTTAGCCCTGGACCCCCAGGGGATATGTGACTTGTGCCCTATTTGCTTCAATATTGCTTGAGTTGACTGAGATTCTGACCCTCATTTTTGTCCATTTTTGTACCAAGATGAAATAAATAGTCTGTTTGATCTGAAACAGAAGCTGATTTTGTAGCTGCTCTGCGTAAGATTTCTCATTTTCCCCACGTTTTCGCACCATTTCACAGGCGTTGTACCTAGCCCAAAGTGGATTTCTCCCGGTTCACCAGCTTGGAACCCTGCCGAAACGGCTGCCAGAAAGAAGAGTTTCACGAAAGGGTTTGGATAGATGATATTGAACCCAATGCTTTGCATCTAGGGAGTCTTCAAAAAAGTGGGAAGAGCCTTGGCCCCTCATATTCCAGCTAGGCCCAGCAAAATGCTCCCATTGGACAAGTGTTTGCATGTTCAATTCTGGCGCAGGGATCCTATTAAAGACATTACGTCGGCCAAGGGAAAGACTAATTATGGCCGATATTCGACAATTGCTGCGGCTCCAAGGATGGAAGGATGGCTATGACCGCTGGTCACACTCGCAGGACTTCACCAACTTTGATCAATGAATTTTGAGACCCAAGGATAGCACATGAGATTCTGTGAACAAGAAGTACAGTAAGCCTGCAGTTAGCCACTAAAATATGGACTGGCATGTGTATGTGAGATCAGTAGTGGGAGCTCAGAGTGAGCAATCCAACAATGGGTCGAGGCGAGAAGCTCTTGTAGGGCCTGCGCTCACCTGACAGACATCAGTACTTCCACTTGCAAGCGAAAAATCCATCGACTGCTGAAATCAACGATTTTTTTTGTCGTAGGAGCAAACATCGGATTGCTATGCTGAATCTTTTGTGCAGAGTGAATCTCGCGCTTTGTCCACCAATCTGCCTATGCTTCATCGGGATATTGAGATTTGGAAAAAGATCGCTTGGTATGCCAATGCGGCTGGCTGCACTTACACTTGAGAAGAATTGGATAAAGCAAAAGAGTTGCTGCGCAAGGCCAAATGTTGAGACTGCTAGCCGCATGGCACTTCCACTAGAGCTGAACGATTCCACGTTGTAGTCAGCCATCTTTTCCTCTGAGAAAAGCGGCCCAGAAGTCCACATCAGTAGTTGGCCTCTTGAGGACTTCAAGCAAATTGATTCTTGAGTCTTGGCACAACATATGGTTGAAACTTGAATTCGGATCTTGAATGTCAGCAAGTAAAACTCAGCATTCATAAGCCAACAATGAGCAGCTCTTGACAGACGTTAGTATTTCCACTTCCTTTCGAAAATGTCTCGTCTGGTTTGTTATTTGGCCCATTTGGGCCCACATCTCTCA
>DF243764.1:0-35051 GCA_000507305.1 Breviolum minutum Mf 1.05b.01 | reverse complement strand
GAAAAACACCCCCCCCCCCCCCAAAAGGCCTGATATATCAGGCAAAAAGGCACAGAACCCATCCCAATACATATTTTGCTTTAAAGCAAAGGAAACTCCAGCTGGAAAAATCCAGCTTTCGTGATAAGGATCCCTCACCAACGAGAAACCGAACCACCGCATTGTATGACGCGCATGTCCGTGCACATGCTTTCCAACCCTAGCCATGTATGTGCATGTAAAAATATTATACGATAAATATGTGGGGACTCACATACAACCACTACTATATGATACGTACGTATGTATGTAGGCAAGATGATTATGATACAAAGGCTTTTTGATACTTCGAATATCTTTGAAGGATCAAAAGGAACCGACTTTGTGCAAAGCCTGAGAAGCACACTTTTCGGACACGACTGTCTCCATGGGCTCAGGGATGTGCTTGGGCGCAGAACTTCTTCTCCTGTGAGTCAGAGTATGCTCATGAAGTTTGTGATTGTATGATCTGCTTAGCACTAGTGAAGCTGCAACGTCCGGGGTTCCGCAGAGTTGTGTAAGAAAACAGGTGCAGTCTCGAATGACAAAGGGCCCACTGTCCCTGAGATCCGCGTTTGTGTCTCTCAAGAGAACAACGGCAGAGTGCATCAAACTGTGTGTCCAAAGCTGCTCCTGACGTGCTTGTGACGTTGATTAAAAAGCAGGTGCCAACCACCTGCGCCAAATGAGTGCACCATTCTCTACCTGGTGTGAGAGCTTAGCCCATCTCAAGACATGAGAAAGTTCTTCCATCCGCTGCAGCACGTCGGCATTCTTCCAAGTTGCCAGCAATCCACCGCGATCGAAAATCAATCTGCGCAAGTTCTGGTTAAAAGCTTCTGTATCTGGTATTTTAGCCAAGATATGCTGCACATCTTCAGGGCGACTTGCCTGCATCTTCTCAACTTTCAGACCTTCCAATGTACCTTGTCTCCTAAACAGAGTCGTGTTGCTCTTCAGCATCAGCTTCTGATTCATACCCAGGCGTTGAGCTTCAGCCAACTCAGCGATACACCAGGCACGCCCAAAGAGGTCTATATTCGCATCAACAGCAACGATCTGTTGGAAGTTCAAATCGTGGAATGCCAGCAATGCCATCATGTCATCAAATTTGTTCATCTCGCATTGGATACTCTCTCCATGTTTGCCCAAAGGGGGATCTTTGTTGAAAAACTTGGGTGTGGAGCAAGGGCATGTGGGGTGTGGGGCCTTTGTGACAGGATCGATATCTAGTCTCGGATTTGCTCCACAAATTCCTGTATGCTGATTGACTGCGAAGGCACAGATCCAATAACTCTTCCCAAGGAGCCCTTTGACCAACAAGGCTTCCTCCAGCACCTTCGTCCCTTCCATATCGGACAATAGCTCAGCAATAAAGTCAAAGGAGTGCTCTCCCATTGCATGAGCCACTATGCTAGCCACTAGGTCCCGGAAGAGATTGGACCAGTTGTGAGTGACCATGATGGAAGGTACCAAACCATGGTCTCTGTTCAACAGCTCCGCATACGAGCTGCACGTTGAGGAGGTCAGAGGGATAATTCCAAGTCTCACCACGTCATTGGTGGTGTGAACTGATGGTTTGAAGGACATGATTGCTGGGTCAAAGATTTGCTTGTAAAATGCAATCAGGTCGGCCAGGAAAATGCCACGCGTGGCCAGGTGGCGGGTCTTTCGTACCCACTCTGATCCCTTCCTGTCGAAGTCAGGTCGTAGTTGAGGGACAACACAGTGACATCCAGAGCATCGAAACCATGGGATAGGTGGCGGCTGAGCAGATCCACAGCATCCCAGTAGTTTGTATGCCTTCGAAAGTAGAAGGACACCAACCACATTGACCACAATGTTCACGCATTGAGCTGCATAATAAAGATGGTATTCTTGAAAAGCGTGAAAAGCGCCAAAAGAGAATAGCATGAAGTAGCTAATGGCAAGAGCAGCGAAAAAGCCACTTGCTTGTAAAGTGGCATCCCTTCTAGAAGCCAGCAAAGCGTCCATGGCCGCTGTGTTGGCTTCTTTTCGGGCCATCCGCAAGCCGCTCTGGAGGTAGCACACTGTTTGGCACAAAGTGGTTGCGGTGTAGAAAAACACTTGACTGTCAAAAAAGCCTGCAACAACCAACAACCAAAGTGTTCCCGCTGTCTGTCGTACTATCAAGCCACAAACAACGACCACAACTTCCAGCAAGAAGATGCATCCAAGGCAAACACCGCAGCGGGACCAAGCGCCTTTGCTTAAAGCGTTCCAAAGCCCTTCAAAACGCTCTAAGGCAAGGTATTGCAACCCCAAACGTTCCACCCACCAGAGGTTCTGCCTCCATTGATAGTCTCCCCACAGCAGGCATAGCCCTCCCAGCCAAATGACCATCAAGAAGCGTGCTGCATCAAGCAAATGTCCGGTTGGAGCGCGAAGCCACAGCCACAATGCTGCCCAACCAGCTAGCCCAACAGAGAGAGCAAGAGCCCAAATACTGACATCATCCATTCGAACAAATGAATCATCACCAACATCTCCGTCCAGGTTTGTATACCTGTAAACAAGTATTCCTTTGGCTGCAGAGAAATACGTGGTGAGAATCACCACTATCAACACAGCACCATGCTGACAGCACCTGAGCATCCCCCTTTTGGGTGGATCAACCCTTGGACTGGAGCTACCGTCAGGGTCAGCGGGTTCTGGACGCTTCTCAGGTCTTACCGCAGGGTCACCGGCCTCCAATTCCGCTGCACATGTGCGCCCCAGCAGGATCGGGGCCGACATCTGTGGAAAAATGGCCCAGGAATACACAAAAAATGGGGCGAAATTCTTGGGCCAAGTCACAACAATGATCCACACATGGGTTCCAAGGAAACTTGTCAATAACTTCACGTGCTAAGTTCCTGATTTCAGACTGGATGGGCAAAATGGTTCGTAGCTGCCTCACTTTAATGATTGTTCTTCTTGCTTCCCTGAACACACCCCCCACAGGAGCAATGCACCTCGGCAATGATACCAAAGCTTCCAAACTGTACAGCGGAAGCTTTGCACTTAATGATGCCAAAGATCCTGACATTGCTAATTTTCTTCATGGATCTTCGAATCACAAGTAAAAAAATGCAGTATGCACATAGGGATGTTTCAAAATGGGGGATCAAGAGAAACATCCGCATGATTAAGTCTTTGCAAGCAGAAAGCATTGGATGTTAGGGGCCAGAAATTTGATATGCAATCACAGCAAAGCTAAGGCATCTTGCCAAGCAGGTCGGGGATGACACAAAACCAAACAGCAGCCATCTCCTCATTGGATTTCATGGCTTCCTGCAACGTTTAAAGCCAAAAAAACACAAACAACCGGCTGCTCCAAGGGATCCGGGTTCCTCATGGCGGGATAAAGCGGGATGAGCAAAAAAAACAAAAAACAGGTCTATATAGCTTGGTCTAGTAGTTTAGAAGGTCTATTTTTACCTAGGGAACGATCATGCCGCGTACCGGCAACCAAAAAGGACAATTTAGGTCGCATCACTTCATGCTTCAGGGCTCTACATCCAGAGTTTTGACTAAACTTCTTAAAACATCAACCTCAATCTCTCATGATTCAAGTTTCTCTGTGCATTCAGGCAAGTCCACTGCTGATAAGACGTTCTTTTGGCCCTGGCGGCCCTGCACCTCGAGTAACAACACTGGTACGAAGGTATGGCTTTTTACTTCAAGAGTGATTTCAAAAAGATGTGTTTGCATTCCCGTCCGAATGCTGCATGAGATTGCTGATTTCTCCCAGCTTTTTTTGTGGAAAGATTATGTTTGGGTGGTCAGCAAGTGCATGGTAGCGATCTAGTAAAGCCTATGCTAGGGCTCGAGTGGCAGTGCAAAAGTGCTGCAGAAGCCACAGGAAACGGGAAGAGACTCTGTATAGTTCTAGAGACATGTGCTCTACCCCCATGGATATCTCCCGTTGAACCAGCACTTTGGTGGTATCTCAGCCTGGAATGAAGAAGCACCAATTTTTTTGCGACTGAAACCTCAGGGAGAAGTCTTTGATGTGAAGCACGGCCTTGAAAATTGGAAACTGAGTCCTGAACCAAGCAAAGGAGACGTCGGGACCTGTGGAAAAGGGTGCTGTTGGCTCCTGGTAAAGAAACCGTTGTCCAAGGATTGTAACAGGAGGAATTTTGGCCTTGGAGGTTTTTGCGATCCTGGCTTCATGCGCATCTTCATCCTCTTCTTCCTGCCAGTGAAATTTGGCATGCGCAGGGTACTGACTGGTGTTTTCAACCCGTCCAAATTGCTCGTCTGCGGTCATCTTCTCTACATAGCAGCTTGCGAATCCAAAAAACTGGTCTAACACTGACAACCGGAACATGATGTAGGATTTTGAGTAGGGTGTGTCTGCATTGATTTCATTGACTTGTACACTCTGGTAATCCGAACTTGACCCGAATACAAAGACTACAAGGAAAAGCGCTACTACTTCATTTATGGTCTTCTCAAAGCTGCAAGCAAAACCATTCGAAGAAACAAACAGCCCGGAGTCAAGCACCTGATCTCAGCCTCTTCGACCTTGAGAGTGAAGTTTTGAACATTTGTGGTCAAAGTTGTTTCATGCTCTATGTGTCGTGCGGTCATGGCAATTGTAGTGGTACATACCTGGTATTACTAACACAACTTCAGCATCATCTATGAATATGCACAGAAAAACTTTGCCAAAAATTAGAACCCAATGCGGTTGATGAATGCAAAACCAAAAGCATCACACCCCACAGTCTTTTCCACATCCTTCCACAGCGGTTGGCTGCGGTGGTTCAAAAGCTTCAGGAACATGACCACAAGGCCAGACCAGATTTCAAACGAATACACCATCCTACGGCTGGGCTAGTCTAGGGCAAGAGATTCAACTCTGCAAACGACTTCAAAAGTTCATGTTGCAGGGCATGGTGAAGGCGAACAATAATTCATTACAGAATCCCAAGCATATGCGGGCTGTTGCTGGCACATATACTCAGTGGGACTGCATGTCACAGGACAACCTGTGCTTTTCGGATAGCATGTGCTCAGCATCGTTACATAATCATAGCACAAGGTGTCATCCATACTGCAGTACACTGGGCATGGGTAAGTTGAGGGGTGACAGGAATTCATTGCTTCGCCTCCTTCATACTGAACTGGCATGTGACACATCTGTTCTCCAGCAAGACATGTCACAGGACAGCCGGCCGTCTTCAGGTGGCATTCGTTTACGGACGAACCATCCGCTGCAGTCACGTGACATGTGAGTTCATCAGCACCGCAAAAGACAGGGCATGGTGAGGGCGAACAATAGTTCCAAGCGTCGCCCCCTGGATATGTCGGTGGTTGATGGCACATATGCTCAGAGGGACTGCATGTCACAGGACAACCTGTGCTTTTGGGATGGCAAGTGTTCAGCATCGTTAGAGAATCATAGCACATGGTCTCATTCATGCTGCAATACACTGGGCATGGGTAAGCTGAAGATTGACAAGAATTCATTGCTTCACCTCCTTCATACTGAACTGGCATGTGACACATCTGTTCTCCAGCAGGACATGTCACAGGACAGCCGGCCGTCTTGGGGTGGCATTCGTTTACCGATGAACCATCCGCTGCAGTCACGTAACATGTGAGTTCATCAGCACCGCAAAAGACAGGGCATGGTGAGGGCGAACAATAGTTCCAAGCGTCGCCCCCTGGATATGTCGGTGGTTGATGGCACATATGCTCAGAGGGACTGCACGTCACAGGACAACCTGTGCTTTTGGGATGGCAAGTGTTCAGCATCGTTAGAGAATCATAGCACATGGTCTCATTCATGCTGCAATACACTGGGCATGGGTAAGCTGAAGATTGACAAGAATTCATTGCTTCACCTCCTTCATACTGAACTGGCATGTGACACATCTGTTCTCCAGCAGGACATGTCACAGGACAGCCGGCCGTCTTGGGGTGGCATGTGGACATCATGCTGACACTGTCCCAGCAAGACATCTCATCCACACCACATGGAGTGTACTTCACCGAATGGTCAGCCAGCTTGCGCTGGACTTGGAGGGCACAAGTTCCCTTGCTATCATGGATGTCGCTATCAGCGGCACTGACGGTAGCTGCCGCCAGCAAAACAAATGCGATGGCCATGTGTCCTGCGTAGCGGCTTGAAATGGGCAAAGTGAGCTCGGGTGAGCGGAGGTAGCTTGAGCCAAAGCAAAGTAGTCAACATATTCCAGTGTCTGCAGCAATTCCATTTGCTTCTCTTTCTCTCCTTGGTAAAATCATGATTGATCCCTCTTGAAGTTTGCATCGAGTGCCCAAAGTTAAAATCTGAGTGCCCATGTGTCCTTGCTACAGCTCATACGACCCAAGAACCTGGCACTCCCTTCTCAGCGAAGAAGTTCTGAAGTTGAGGGCCTGGGATATTCCACACGGCTATTCCACAACCGTTTTTGCTAGAAGTCAAAGCTGAACTGATTCAATAGATTTGAATAGCATGTTATGTATGTGGTGGCATTAGGGGGTTCAACAGAAGCAATGCGATTCAAACTTGAAGCCCACCGAAAATGCACATGACGCAGGTAAGGATCAAAATCAAAGTTTTTATTCAATATACAGCATACGCTTCTTTCTCGACACAACTCATGGCAGCCGAATGAACTCTTCCGACAAAAAAGAATCTTTAGTGATTCTGCTACAAACTCGTTTTAGCACAAAAACATCCCAAAACATCCCAAAGCATCCCAAAATCCCATCAGCTGGAAGAAACCATCTACTCATCCTGGGCATCCCAACCTTGACTGTCAAGTGTCAAGACTGAAAAATCAAGGAGTCGAGGCTTCAAGGAGCTCACCTCATCATCGTTTTCACCAGGCTGTGGGACCCTGGGAGGCATGAAGCTTGCTTTTCTGCTCCGTTGAAAGTTGCGTTGAAGAAGCCAGAACACGCTGGCAAGTTGAGGAAGGGAGCCAGGGTATGGAACAACAAACAAACATGTAAAGGAAACCGCCAGCCTCCATGATTTTCAAACGCCGTCATTTCCATTGCGATGGAAGATAGACACTTGGAGGCTCCTTTGGACGAGGGGACAAGGTATAAGTGTGTCTGTCCAGGTGGTATGTCACCACCAGAAAATGGATGATGATGGTGGTCATGTCCTGATTGATGGTGCCTGGATTCATACTTGTCTCTTTGAAAAGAATATATAGATTTGTGACCTGCTCTGCATCATCTCTTTTTTCGGCAATTCACTTGCCATCAGTACATTCGGCGCAAAAGTATTCAAAAATCACGGAACTAGAAACCATTTAATGGTATCTACTACACTTTTCCTGGAGCATCCTGTCGCTCTGTCAAGTCGACGATCCACAACCCATGGAGGCGCAAGCGCTCGAAACAAGACCTTTCGTGTTTTGAGATGAATCTGCCGACGGGAAGAAAAATCCTAAATCTGGTGCGCGTTGAGAATGTTTTGCCTTGTGTTTAATTGTTTGAACAAAAATTAAATGTGTTCAACCGCGACCAAACCAAGTCCTCAAACATCAACCATCAAGTTTCCGCCAGCAATCATGAACCACCAATCAGCAATGAACAATCATCAACCGTGAACCTCCAATCACCACTCTTCCATCATCAATCATCAAATCCAACAGCAACCATCCCTAATTTCCATTCCTGACTCGTGCCAAATCTTTCGAGACAAATACAATAGGACCGGGAAGAATCGTAAAATCTCATAAATCATAAAGTTTTTCCGCTTATGATTTCAGTTAATTTCATATAGCTTCAAATTGCGAATTTGGGAGTCATATGTGACCTCACTTGAACACGAGGAAAAACCTGATGGCTCAACATGCTGCCGGCAAGCCGGCAACTGCTGACAACCGCAATCCTTTTTTCATCCAATGTCCAATGGTCGCGTTGAGCGCGGAGCGCACCGCATCAGTGCAATCACTGCACGGCCTGGAACAAAGCTAGCGATGATAGACTTGATCAGGCTGTGATTGAAGAATCATCCTCCCGAGTGGCAAATCAGCCACAATAAAGATGGCCCCACATTGGTTGGACTTAACTGATACGAATCGTAGCTTGGAATCTGACGTACCCCTGTACTCACTGTTCACATGCATCCATGCAGATTTGCCAACAGAAAAAAAATGCATTGAGGAATTGCATGGACTGAAACATTCTATTGACAATGCGTTTTTTCACAGTACATGTCTTCTCAACGTTCTTCAGTATTCACCACAATTTTGGTTGTGCTTTCCAATATGCATTTCATGCCAACTCAATTCAAAGTGACTTGGACCAGAATAGGAGATTACATAATACAAATGTATGCAAGGTTGCGCTGATATTCAACTCAAAAAAAATCAAGTACATACAGATGCAAATGGACATATTGACATATACACGGTGCATTGATGAAATATCCATGCGGTCCATGCGCATACATAGGAAAAAACGCGGGATTCGCCAAAAATTCAGACTCTTGATGGAACAGGGACGTTTTTCGTAGGACCTCACAACCAGATTAGGTTTGAAAGAAAATTGTTTGCCACCGTGATAGCTAATAGACTAGGCAACCACCCACACACAAAACAAAGTCGATCCAATGTTTTCAAAGCAAGATATCTTAAGTGGAACACGCAAGCGCATCTTTTTCACCAAGTCTGAATCCAAAGAGTCTCAAGCAGGCAGCTTTACTTTTTAAAGTGCAGTGGGTGGAAACCCTGCTGGTTTCATGGCTCTGCAAGCCACATGGAGCCTGTGTAGGTCGACACCTATGGATATAGGTCTGCAACCTATTGACTGGCAAAACTCCCCCCAGTCCTGACACAGAAATAGAACCAGAATCGAGAGCGACCGTCTCACACCCGACAGGTGAACAACACTGGAACACCGTTCCATCAAAGGCTCCATAGAAACCACCACTCCAATCTACAACTGGAGCTATCCGCACCCCAGGATACCCCACCGGGGTCCCACAAAGGGGATGGGTGGGAAAACAAAACAACAATAGAGGATACCTTCAGTATCAAGGACACCTACAATGTCCAGGCTCTACCAGCCATTTTGCTCTTGAGCCAAAATGTCATTTTGGTAGAGCTTCTTATTTTGAAAACAATTGCACTTCACCAGACCTGCCAAACCTGAAAGTGACATAATGTTTTCAAAGCAAGATATCTTAAGTGGAACACGCAAGCGCATCTTTTTCACCAAGTCTGAATCCAAAGAGTCTCAAGCAGGCAGCTTTACTTTTTAAAGTGCAGTGGGTGGAAACCCTGCTGGTTTCATGGCTCTGCAAGCCACATGGAGCCTGTGTAGGTCGACACCTATGGATATAGGTCTGCAACCTATTGACTGGCAAAACTCCCAACGCACTTCCCAATGCACTAAAGAAAAGAAAAGATCCTGACGATGAATGAAGGACTCAATTGAAAAAGAAGGAGGAGCGGATCCACCATGAAAGGGGTAAAGGAATGTCGACGAAGCCAGGGATCAGCTGAACCGTTTCGAGAGACTCCATCACTCCAGTTGTCAGCACTGGCAACCCACTCCCAATAGATCATACATTGCAGGCCGCAAAGCATGGCATGGACAATGCCGGTCATAGCATCCAACTCAAGGCTGGAACTGCGTCCACGAATGAGGCTCATCAAGCTGGCGATATTATCCACGAACCACAGGCAGTGGTGTCCCCGTAGTTCCGAAGCCATGGATGCAATGGTCATCACAATTACACAAAGTTCAAGCTGAGCGATCTTGGCTGACTGTGAGTCCCACAAGTCAAACATCCGAGAATCCACTTGAAGAACAAGGGGTGCTCGAAATCCAGATGGAAAGAGGAGTAACGCTCCGGCGGAGCCCTGTCTGGGCTCGTCCTGCGCTGCATCAGAGGCAATGGCGAATCTGGGAGCAGTTGAGATGTCCAATGGATAACACCTTTGAGGCCGAAGGGAAAGAAAGTCGGAAATGAAAGAAAAGCTGCGTAGAATCTCTGGTGTCAATGAATTGTCACGGTCCATCGAATATTGGCGATCTTGGAGAGGTTGGAGTCCTGAACGACCAACTTTTCCCCAACAACCTTAACCCAAGAAGGTCAAGCAACCAAAAAGTTTGGAAGCAACACCAGGCCGAAGGGTACCTGATTGCAGAGCATCAGAAATGTAGCCATTGACCTTAGACAGAAGTCGATCTCGAACCAGGTGACGCCTTGTTGGTTGTGACAATCTCCCACATTGTGACAAAGCCCGAGAAAGTCAGCAGAGGCCTGCATAGGCTGATGCTTCTCTTCCGAAAATGCTGATCCAAGCAATGAGGCAAGGTTGATACAGAACTGTTGGCTGGAACCTTTGTTGCTCTGAAGATCCTGAACTGTCAAGTCGTCGAAGTACATCGATGCCATACAGAAACCAAGTCTACGAAAGAAACACTAAAGCATCCGTGGAAAACGGTTGAAACTGCACACTGCATTGGGGAGGCCAAACAGGAGTCCGAAGTATCGACGAAAACAAGGTGCAGCTCTGGAGGGATCCCAATAGGTGACGATAGAAGCCCAAGAGTCTTCAGGAACCATCGGAACGTGTCGATAGGCGTTAGGTAAGTCTTCTCCACCAGTTTCAAAGGGATCAAAACGGGCATCCCAGGGAGCATACTGTTCCCAAAGAGCTGTGGCCAATAGCCGAACATGGATGCCTGGTTGGATAGCAGTGCAGAGATCCAACTTGTTAGTATCACTGCTGAGGGCCGACTGCCCACCATCATTGGCATCGTCAATGACACGGCACTTGTCCCCTTGTTGGATGCAGAACCGACGAATGAGTCGAAAAGGACGATCCAGATTCAAAAGATTTCATCTTTGTCACCAGCTTTAACGATCTCTGGGTCCAGCGGCCCTGGACGAAGGTGTCTGAGGATGCGAGCGGCATCCACAAGGGAAGAATCCCAAATCTCGTCCAAGGGAATCCAAGTAGCAGGTTGACTTGTATAGGATGGCACATGAGGGGAAAACCCAACAGATGGGAAGCCAGTCAACAAATTGTGAAGAAAGGTGGAATCCGGCCAATCCACCAAGATGCCCAAAAGGCCAATCAGTGCCAAATGACGACCTGCTGTCGCCTTAGCCACTTCCCAAGGTTGAAAGGAGCGAAGGTATTCAGTGACTGGCTGCCATCGTTAACTAAGTTCCTTCAAAACGCGAAGAACTCGTTCAGCACGAAGCCGCCCATACCAGGCCGCACTCTGTGAAGCTGCAAAAAGGAGATCATCATCAACTAAAGGATCTTGTTCGAAAGGAGTGCCAAGAGACTGAAAGGCTGAAGCCGAATGGAAGTGGCCGTCTGCTCCAAGACCAAATGGTATCAGAGGTGGCGCCGCTTTGCCGGAGGCTCCGGCGCCTGTTTGAACTCCACAAGTGCCATACGGAACATGGGTCGCTCACATTGCGATACAACACGAGGTCCAGCAGGGAGTCCCTGATGAAGACAACGTTCCTGGCGCCAATTGCGAAAGGTCAGAAAACAAGGATCCAAAAGAAGATCTTCAGTGAGAGGAAACTTGAACTGGTCCCAGTTGACGGAGAAACAGCGAGATTGAAAGGCAGAGACTACTTCTTCTTGACAAAAAGAAACGGGCATGGATGATACCACTCGGGCGCCGCTGCAACGAGAAGGACAACCGACTGTTGAACGGGTCTTAGTAGGTGGGAAAGCCTCCCAAACCATTGCTGCGAGGACGTCTCCATGACAAAGTTGAGAATGAGGACAATCGCAGACCAAGGTTTGTCCCCAAAGTTGATGCAACTTTGAAAGCAATGTTGGCTGGTCTTGAATCCACTGCATGTAACGAATGACGGTCTCGAATGCGGCGCCGTCCCGACCTGGCTGGAAGGGATTAGTCCAGTCGCCCACTGGCCAACGATGAGAAAAGTGCCCTGGTCCAATGTAGATGTGATTGGCTGGAAGGACCTTATCCGAGAAGTCTGCGGCAACTTTGCGACGGGGAACTCCACGTTCAGCTGATTCGTGAGGACGTAGACCTAAGTGGAGTGCAGTCACCAACATAAGATCAGATCTGAGAAATTCAGGAGGGAATTCCAAAAGTCCCCTGACGTCTCCGGTCACATGGATGGGTGGGAACCGTGGGATGCTCTCACATGCCCAACCCACCTTCTTGGCCCAGGCCGTCGCAGCAACGGCAATGGTAAAAACCAGACTGGGAGTGTACTCGGATTCAGCAAAGGTAGGAAACCCTGAAGATGTACGAGACCACTCATGTTGAGAATGAACATGTCCACATCTGAGTGAAGGCAACATGGATATCTCTGGAATGTTGTGACGCAACCTCTGTGCTTTCTTTCGGGCCCCCATGAAAACACAAGCATCATAAAGAGTATCAAACCAAGACCCATCCGACCAAAGAGAACACTCAACCGGGTCTTTCCAATGAAGACTGTTCAAGGGATTTTCCCGAAGGCAACCCAATCCATATTCATTGCCCCATTGTTGAAGAGCCAAAGCAAAGTCTGAAGCTTCATTGTCCAACTCCACACGCTGTAGCTCTGCACCTGAAAGAGTGGGTAACCCACGTGGAAAACGATCATCTCGAAGAGGCCTAGGTCCAGGGGGTTTCTCTCGAGCACGGGATTTGGTGGAACATGACATGGCCGCTGTGATGAAAGCAACTTCAGGAAGTACATGAAGTAAAGCCCTCTGAACAGACGGTTCAGTAACGTCAAAGTCTGGGTCAATCTCGAGGTCAATTGGGGTCACGGCTTTCCAACCACACCACATGAAGGCCTTAGTCAAAGGAGCGTTGGCTCCAGCAAAAAGGTCAAGTAGTACTGGTAGTTTATCACCATCAGGCTGAGCAGGTGCAACGTCATCCAACATAGAGCGAAAAGTCAAAAACGAAGCTGGTAACTCATGAGCTGGTGATAATGGCGCGACCGCAGACGGCGGCCCGCCCGTTTTTCACTCGCCCTTGACGCGCTGCTTGTTGTTGCAGCGAATGCCACTGTGCTGAAAACTTCCGCAGACGCGGCCTGCGTTAGGAGGTGCCCGCACCGGTGCTGTCCAGCATCACAGGCACTGTCCTCCCCCAGAGACTCTGGGGTCGCAGGAGCAGTAGGCAGGGGAGACGCCCCAACAATGGCCAAAGCCATGAAGTATACCCGCATCCTGTTGAAGTAAGATGGGGCATCATTGCCCACTTCAGGCTCAGCGCTATCCTCGTTCCCCTGCAAGTACAAGTTCTCACCAAGACGACGACGTTTGGCAGATGTAGTCTTTTGATGCAACTGAGATTTGACAACCCACAAATCAGCAACTTCAAGCTGACGTTTGTCAATGGCCTTGAACAACTTGCTCACCAATCGGTCACTGGGCCATTCACCAGGAGTCAAACACAGGTGATAGCGGTTCCAAAAGACGTCTTTCATATTGGCCAGCTTAGGGGCAGGAAGAGGCGACTCCTCATCCTCCTCCTTGGTGGCAGCCTGTTGCTTCTTCACTTCATCCACCTTGTCATTGGCCACACAGCTGGACCATGCGTGACGCAGGCGTGCAACCTGGACACGAGGGTTGGTCAACCCTTCCACACCAGTGACAGAGGCAGCCTCAATCTCATTCTCAGAGTGAACAAAAAAGCGAAAGTCAGAGAGGTCTGTCAGACCCAAAGAAAGAAACTTGTCCACAATCTTCACGTCAAAGTTGAAGTCTGCCGCCAACTTTTCGAAGATGGCACGGGAAGCTGCAGGAGCCGGCATGGCGTCACAGTGAAGATTGGAGCGAGAAATCACGAGAAATCACGAATTGAAGCTGACAGCTTCGAAGAATTGGTAATCTGCCTACTGCAGAACAATCACCGGACAAGTCACATGTAAGTGGATGAAGAGCTGCCTACTGCAGAAACCAGTGCGACTCAACTGGACTCTCAAGCAAAACGTGTCAGCACACGAACAAACAACAGCCTACAGCTGCTTTTTAGACAATGAAGGTAAGTTATCCAATAAAACCCTCAATCATGTCTGGTGAAAAAGAAATGGTCTCTAGCCGGCGCTTCCTAGTAAGCTCACTAAGCTCAGTGCTGAAACTCTTCATCACTGGCCAGCCCAGCAAGTCACCAAAGGACTGGCATGCAGAAGCCAAAACGTTGAGGTAGTCCAAGTTCCGGAAGAACAGAGTGGTATTGGAATAAAATACCTGCATGGTGACTAACTCTTTCAAAATGTCAATAGCACTGCGAACACGAGTCACGTGTGGTGGCACCGTTCCAAGGCGAGAGACAGGCACCTCTGCCAATGGAAACAGGTTGGGCTCAGGAGTACAAAATTCCAATGGCATCTCTTGAGTTTGTTCAAACCAGTTGCGCCAATCATCACACAAAAACTCGACTTGTTGACAACCAGCCCAAAGCTCAGACAGCAAAGTAACATGATCGATGGGGCAATCAACACAGGCTTGACTAACTTGGTGTGACAGCTGAATCATGCGTCCCATCAGTCAATGGAGAGGGAGACACCCTCCGGAGGTACGAAAGGGTGACACCCAATAAGCTGGAAATGAATAAAAATGCGTGCCGAGGGAATTTCTAAAAGAACAATTTAAAAACAACACATGTTCGATGCAAAAGACAGCCAACTGCTGCAAGAGGCCGACCGCACACTTTTTGCATTGACATGAATTGTCGAAGGCTGGCAGAGATTTCACCGCCGAACCTGTGAGCGCATGAGGGCCCATTCAGAGCCAGGGCGCAACATAGCGCAGACCCTACAGATCTCGCGATCATACCCCAGTGCCTCCAGGGTAGTGTTGCAAGAGACTGTCTGTCCCTTAAAGACATTCCTGGCATCTGACTGACGCCACTTGCACATAGGTCCAGAGTCACCATCTGCAGAGACAACATGCCAAAGGCAACTGGATCTGCTGGATGCCCGCCAAGCCCAATGCCGAGGAAGGGAAAAGCTAGGCAGGTCACGATTGGCTTCCTTCCGGGCCCAATCAAAGATCTGATCACCGCCGGACCGAGTGCGAACCTTGTCAGGCTCAATGGCACGAACCTGCTCGATATGATAAAGTGCATCATCAAAAGAAATCCTGGTGATCCAAGCTAACGCAACAGCAGCAAGCATAGGACCGCGATGGACTCCTGCACGACAATGAAAAAGAACACTTTCACCTGATTGGAGCGTAGAAAGCACCACTTCTTCCCAAGATCGTTGACGGTCAGATCCATTGTAGCCAACTGCTACAGCCATCTGAAAAGATTTCCTGTGTCGGAAGTTGCCACACTGGTGCGCTGTCTCTTTCATGGCACTGACAATGAGAGTGATCTTCTGGCGTTCCAAAAAGGGGATGTCATCCTGAACGGGTAGACCACCCAACCATATGTTGCCGAGGTTTCCTTTTGGTGAATGGCGGTAAAGGGTTCAGGGCGACCACTATGACCAGGGCGGCGCCACCGCTCGCGAGCCAAAAAAGTCATAGAACTCATCGGCACCAGCATCACGAGGCTCGACAGCCTCATGAGGCTCATCCAACACCGGGAGAGGCGCCCCCAACCTCTTCCGCAACTGGTCCACTCTCTTACGGGCTGCCTTGATGAAAGAGGGCCGCAATGACAAAGCCACATCATCAGGGGACGGCGTGACCGTAGAAATGATCTCTTCCATGGATTGGGACATCAAAGTATCCATAGAATCCCGATCGACCAGTAGCTGTTGTTGAACTTCGGCATGAGAGATGGCGGTCCAAGAAACCTTCTCGGAAAAGTTCTGGGCGGCTCCCAGAAGGCAAAGTTTCAACAAGGTTGCAATCCGCAACTTGGAAGCACTGTATCGAGCAGCAGTTTGTCCAACTGCAACTCCTTTGTCAATCCAGTTGCCCAAAGCAAGCTTGTCGGGCTCGGACAGAGCTGCCATAGTAGCCCATGTGGGCCCCACACGTCTCATAGAGTAACTTGAAAGATCCGAGGGCTTCTCCAACATATGGCTCAAAAAGTAGCGGAGCATCTGGAGAAAACCTGACATAGCGAGGGGCTTTGCTTCCTCACCGTCAAAGCAAAAACCTCGAAGCTTCTCAATGGCGACTCCATTGACAGAGGCTACATGCTGTAGCTGATCCCGAAGCAAAGGCCACAAGTCCACGCCAGTGACAGTCAATCTCGGAGCGCTCCAAAAGAAACCCTGACGGGACGAGGCCTGTTTGCCACGATGGCACCAGCACACAAAGTGAACATCAGTCACTGATCGAAGGACTGATCGCTGAATGTGTGCACAACGAACAACGCCAAAGATCATGAAGTGTGCTGCCAGCAAGACGGTCCATTTGGCGTGCCCTGCCATTCTGTCTAAGACGTTCTCCAATTCGTAGATTGCGATTGGAGGAAACACTGGTGCCTGTTTAGCCCCTGTGCCAAACCGCGAAGGTGCCGCCTTCTTCCCAGGTTTGAGCACCAAGCTCATATCGTAGCGTAGCCTCAAATTCTTGACGAGCCAGTGCAAAGAGTTGTGTGCACGCGTCGAGGCCTCGTGGGTCTGAATGAAATTGGCCAACTGCAGAGCGGAAAGGTCGGCCACATCAATCCGAATGCTAGCTGCAAATGATCGCAACTCTTGCCAGGTGCGAATTGCATTCTTCAGAGTAACAGGCTCACAACGACGAGCCACCTCCACCAAAAGGAATGCAGCGCTGATTGCTCGCCCACTGATGAAGGTCGATGCGGAGTCGCCGCAAGCATAATGGCCAACACTTTACTTTCGCCTTCAGCTGGAGCACGTTCACAACCAGGCTGAATATAAGCCGAGGCAGGAAGGGAGCCACCCTTGACCACTGACCGTGGTAATGCAGCAGACGGCCGCAGCTGAGCTCGGATAGCAGGAGGCATTGCTCGACTAGGCAAAGAGGAAGTGCTTGGGCGAGCCTGCTCCACACGCACAGCACCACGAACGCCAACAGCTAAACCTGGAGCAGCAGCATGACGAGCCATAGACCAAGCGTCTGCGACAGCTCGACCAGCAGCGTCCAAAGCTTCCTGGTAGTTCAGGAAAAAGAAAGCCAAATCCGTGTTGCTTTCAATGCCATTATCCTTGCACCAGCGATTAACTTTGTCGCCTTCGATGGCCTTGATGCGCTCCAAGTCAGCCATGGTGCAGACAGCACAACCCGCACAGACGGTGCAGGAATGAAAACAAAACAACAATAGAGGATACCTTCAGTATCAAGGACACCTACAATGTCCAGGCTCTACCAGCCATTTTGCTCTTGAGCCAAAATGTCATTTTGGTAGAGCTTCTTATTTTGAAAACAATTGCACTTCACCAGACCTGCCAAACCTGAAAGTGACATAATAAAAAGTTGGTTTCTGTCGACAGAACACTTGGTCAGGCGACTTTTTGCGCCGTAGAAACGCCTGCAAATCTCTTACATTGTACGGCATACTGTCTCTATAAACTGCTCTATGGATCAACCCTGGACACTACAAGTATTCCCAGCTCTTCACTCGGTCGCGCCTCATGTCCTTTGGCCTCACCCTGTGGAGCTGCAAGGCAGGGATGCATCAAGCCTAGGCCCCATACACGTATATGACTGACTGGCCAGGTCTCTTTTAGCACTTGCTCTTTGTCTCAAAAGCGTAGCAAAAGGGTTCTTTCAAAGGCAGGCTGTTGCCATACATCCTCACAAAAGCTAGCTGATCACCAACCCTCACAGTAGCTAGCTGATCACCAACCCTCACAGTAGCTAGCTGATCACCAACCCTCACACTAGCTAGCTGATCACCAGCCCTCTCACTAGCTAGCTGATCACCAACCTTACAAGCTGAGGAAGGCTGCTGGAAAGGGCTGCTGAGGAAAGCTGCTAAGGATGGCTGCTGAGGAAGGCCGCTGGAGAGAGCTGCTCTTTAAAAGGCTGCGCTTTATTTTCTTTAAGGTCTATATCGGCATGTTCAGCAACTCTATTTGATGTCATCTTGCTGCTGTTGGGGTTGGTGGTCATCTTTCTGATACCATCTTGCAGCTGTTAGGTCTGGTGGTCAGCCATTCCATATCACTAGAATCACTAGAAGATCGACATCTACGAACACGTTCTTTTGAAGAACCCTTTTGCTGCGCCAAAACGGGTAAACTCAGTGAAATGCCAGGCCCCCAAGCTATCTGCGTTCAAAGCAAGTCAATCAATGCATCCAAGATACTGGAGCTGGCTTCCGCTGTATATATCCACTGCATACTTGATCATACTGCATTTCACTTTGATATGCTCGATGCCAAGAGCATGGCAAGGCAGGAAAGTAATCGCATCGTGGTCGAGAAGGCAGCAACTCCATCACAACGTGCCGACCCCTTGATTCACAAAATGGGATCCTCAATGGCATTGTTATGGCATTGTTGCAATCAAAGTAAGTCGCATCTTCCATTGCCCCCACTGCATGGTTCTGAGGCTTCCAAGAGCTTCTTTAGTGGTTCGAATGGTCGCTAGCAGATGCACGTGGTGTCATCATTGTCACTACCATTCGCCAAAAATGATGCGGACATTGGACACAAATCAGCGAACAAAATCGTAGACATGCCGTGTTCTTTCAATCTACATCCCGAGACCTGCAGACATTGATTCTCATCAATTGCAGCAAACGTGGTGTGAACAAAAATTATTTCTTACTTCCAGCTATCAAATTCAGCTAGCTCCTTCTTCAACAAAATGGATTGGAAAGCAACAAATACGAGTTCAACTGAACAACATCGCAAAAGCAAGCTAAGGACAAATGACACCAACCAAAGAATCTGAAGGTTGAAGTTCTCAAGTTTATCTCACGTTGACGCAAACGAGGTTCGCACTTCGCACAAACAACCAAATCTCCTAGACAATTGGCCCTCTGCAAAGCAATGGGCTGGGGAATGAGGAGACCCTGGCTTTCCACAAGAATTTCTCTCCAAATCCAAAAGCAGAATCTGAATGTCTTCGGTGTCTAAGCATGTGCAATATGTCTCAAATGACCCCCTGTGGCCCCAGTTTGCAACTTGTCAGCTTAGGACCAAATGCTTTGATAGCCGAAATGTGGGAACCAATTTGGATCTTTGAATGCAGCAACTTACCATGAGAGACCAGTGGCCAGCAACATGCTTTGTTGACCAAGGTCCAAAATTGCAAGAGATGGAATCTTTGATTTGGCCTCCATGCATCTTGTGGACCAACTAGGAGCTGTCTACCAAATTTGGCAAACAAGCTTGGGGCGTTCGCTGGGCTTGAAGGAGTAAGCACTGCAAGCACTTCTGCGTCAAGGCAATCTTGATGCAGATGCTCAAATCTCTTACAGTTGGAAGTGCGGAAATTGACTCAAATGAATTTTGCTCAAAGATGCAGTAGCTGGATGCAGTAGCTGGGGAATGCAGCACTTCTCCAAGTCAAGCTGGGACGAAAATTGTACTCAACTCAAGGCGTTTGTCATACAGTCATACCTATCTTCTCGAATATACTATATACCCATATCATCTGGTTGGCAAGGTGGATCTTTAGGGCATCGCTAGAAATTGCTTTGGCCACAGCGTGCACACTGCACAGTGTGCATCACAAAAGGCTGAGTAGAAAAATCTCTCGTTGAGTGAGCATTGTGTTATTGGTACTCTGGAAAACGAAGCGTGCAATCTTCCTCGCCCTGCACACTGCCAAAACTTGTGAAAGTCCGATTCCCGACAGGAATCACACAGCAAGATGCAACTGGAAGAAGGCCTCTGCATTTCACGGCGAGTGGGATACAGCTGGCTGAAGACACTTTGTACCTCTGTAGCTTTATCATGGATGTTGCAAGCTTACGATCAGACTCAACTATTTCCAACACAGTTCCAAACACGTGTCGTTAGCTTTAACTTGACGAAACCTACTCCAGGACCAGCGCACGGAACGTCAAACATTATGCGGACATTGGACACAAATCAGCGAACAAAATCGCAGACATGCCGTGTTCTTTCAATCTACATCCCGAGACCTGCAGACGTTGATTCTCATCAATTGCAGCAAACGTGGTGTGAACAAAAATTATTTCTTACTTCCAGCTATCAAATTCAGCCAGCTCCTTCTTCAACAAAATGGATTGGAAAGCAACAAATACGAGTTCAACTGAACAACATCGCAAAAGCAAGCTACAATGAATACAATGAGCTTGCTGAAAGTGTCTGACATTGGAACTGAAGCACTCCCTTCTTTGCCTGCTACTACTTGCGGTCTGCGTTCTAGTAAAAGTGAGCCAAGGAAGCCAAAATCTGGGAGGCCTTGCATTTTGGGCAACAACAGTTTACTATGTCACTTCTCTTTGCCAGCTCTTCCAACATTGGCAGGCTGGCTTGTCCTCCTGGACGGCTTGTTCAAGAGCTTCACCAAAAACTGATTCCAGAAATCTCTCTCTACTGAGCATTGTGTCGGATAATATCAAACGCTGACAAACAGAGTTCTACCCAAAATGGTGAAAACATCGCTGGCCCAAATACCTTCGGATGCTCGCAAATGGCATTCTGAAAACTGTCCTTCATCATGCTGACTGTCCAAGCGCTCATTTGGCAGCATCACCACTTCTCTGTGTCTGGGAAGATTTTGGAAGCCAATGGAAGTAACTACAGTTGCCGACAAATTTTGGTACATGCTAACCCGTACAGGAGCTACATGTCTCAAGCTATGTCGAGCAGATAACCTCAAGGTACGCCCATTACATCAATCCACATACTGGCAGAGACAGCACAGCGTGGTGTCAGCAGCGAAAGTGAGATAACTTAACAAAAACTCCTTCCATCGGCCTTTGCTTCTTGCACCCTACCATTCACAGCAAAAAGGATTGAAGTGAGAGTTCTATTCCTGGCAATTCTTTGTGATCTTTTTGTGATACTTCAGTGACCCTGTTCAAGGTCAAGCGACCTCCAACTAGAGGATTCAAAGCCCACCTTGCATCGTCTGGTATATCATTATATCTCAATCATATCTGTTTGCTTCCGGGCTTGACTTCTTGCGGTCTGCGTTCTAGTAAAAGTGAGGCAAGGAAGCCAAAATCTGGGAGGCCTTGCATTTTGGGCAACAACAGTTTACTATGTCACTTCTCTTTGCCAGCTCTTCCAACATTGGCAGGCTGGCTTGTCCTCCTGGACGGCTTGTTCAAGAGCTTCACTAAAAACTGATTCCAGAAATCTCTCTCTAGTGAGCATTGTGTCGGATAATATCAAACACTGACAAACAGAGTTCTACCCAAAATGGTGAAAACATCGCTGGCCCAAATACCTTCGGATGCTCGCAAATGGCATTTTGAAAACTGTCCTTCATCATGCTGACTGTCCAAGCGCTCATTTGGCAGCATCACCACTTCCCTGTGTCAGCGAAGATTTTGGAAGCCAATGGAAGTGACTACAGTTGCCGACAAATTTTGGTACATGCTAACCTGTACAGGAGCTACATGTCTCAAGCTATGTCGAGCAGATAACCTCAAGGTACGCCCATTACATCAGTCCACGTACTGATACTTCTTTCGAGCAAAAACAGCACAGTGAGGCGTCAGCAGCGAAAGTGAGAAAACTTCACAAAAACTCCTTCCATCGGCCTTTGCTTCTTGCACCCTACCATTCACGGCAAAAAGGATTGAAGTGAGAGTTCTATTCCTGGCAATTCTTTGTGATCCTTTTGTGATACTTCAGTGACCCTGTTCAAGGTCAAGCGACCTCCAACTAGAGGATTCAAAGCCCACCTTGCATTGTCTGGTATATCATTATATCTCAATCATATCTGTTTGCTTCCGGGCTTGACTTCTTGCGGTCTGCGTTCTAGTAAAAGTGAGCCAAGGAAGCCAAAATCTGGGAGGCCTTGCATTTTGGGCAACAACAGTTTACTATGTCACTTCTCTTTGCCAGCTCTTCCAACATTGGCAGGCTGGCTTGTCCTCCTGGACGGCTTGTTCAAGAGCTTCACTAAAAACTGATTCCAGAAATCTCTCTCTAGTGAGCATTGTGTCGGATAATATCGAACACTGACAAACAGAGTTCTACCCAAAATGGTGAAAACATTGCTGGCCCAAATACCTTCGGATGCTCGCAAATGGCATTCTGAAAACTGTCCTTCATCATGCTGACTGTCCAAGCGCTCATTTGGCAGCGCCGCCACTTCTCTGTGTCTGGGAAGATTTTGGAAGCCAATGGAGGTAAATACAGTGGCCGACAAATTTTGGTACATGCTAACCCGTACAGGAGCTACATGTCTCAAGCTATGTCGAGCAGAGAGTCTGGAATTTACCGATATCATCTGGCTGGCAAGGTGGATTTTTAGGGCATCACTAGAAATTGCTTTCGCCACAGCGTGCACACTGCACAGAGCTTCACAAAAGGCTGAGTAGAGAAATCTCTCGTTGAGTGAGCATTGGAAGAAGGCCTCCGCACTTCACGGCGAGTGGGATACAGCTGGCTGACAGCATGTTAAAACACTTTGTACCTCTGTAGCTTTATTGGATGTTGCAAGCTTACGATCAGACTCAACTATTTCCAACAGAGTTCCAAACACGTGTCGTTAGCTTTAAACTGACGAAACCTACTCCAGGACCAGCGCACGGAACGTCAAACATGATGCGGACATTGGACACAAATCAGCAAACAAAATCGCAGACATGCCGTGTTCTTTCAATCTACATCCCGAGACCTGCAGACATTGATTCTCATCAATTGCAGCAAACGTGGTTTGAACAAAAAATATTTCTTACTTCCAGCTATCAAATTCAGCCAGCTCCTTCTTCAACAAAATGGATTGGAAAGCAACAAATACGAGTTCAACTGAACAACATCGCAAAAGCAAGCTAAGGACAAATGACACCAACCAAAGAATCTGGAGCACAAACAAACAAATTCCCATAGACATTTGGCTCTCTGCAAAGCAATGGGCTGGGGAACGAGACCCTGGCTTGGCAGAATCTGAATGCAAACATGTGCAATATCAGATCTCTCAAATGACTCCCTGTGGCCCCGTTTGCAACTTGTCAGCTTAGGACCAAATGCTTTGATAGCCGAAATGTGAGAACCGAGTGAGAGCGTATCCTTTGGCTTTGGATCCTTGAATGCGGTAAAGCGGGCAAAGCATCAACTTTCCAGAAGAGACCAGCGGCCAGTAACAACATGCTTCGTTGAGCCTGGTTTTCCCAAGGTTAAGGATAGCAACATCTCCTAAATACAGTAATGATCCTGATAGCTGACTCTCACACTTATCCTGGCTTTGCTTGGCGCTGCGTTGCTTTGACTCAAGCTCCCTGTTTTCAACTTATTTAAGGCCTCTCGAAGTCTGGGTAGGACTGTTGGCTCCACATTTCTTCGGACTCTGCACCATGGAGACAAATGTGGCAAATACCTCCGCACGTTGCTGGCAAGCCGCAGTGCGAACGGTATCAAAATTTCCATCTGTGAAATTGAAAGCAAAAACCGCGAGCAGGAAGCAACTTTACACTCAACAGGAAACTACCTATCTCTCGAATGCAAAATCACTGAATACTGTATAACGCTGCTGTTGTAAAAATCCGATTGGCGTCGCAATCTTGATCGACATGGGGACGTCTGGGCTGAATGGCTGAATGGTAGCATTATTGTGTGCAATCTTGTCTTTGGGTTCAAAGGCCATGTCAAACATCTGCCGCGTCACCTATAGTCGCTATGTTCGTTTTGTATCTAAAGGCTTACATGTTTCCATATGATTTCCCACCTCAGCAAAACCAACACACGCAAAGGGCATGAAAAACCCACTGACGAGGTGGTGAGCTGTCCAAATCTGCACAATGCCGTGCATCCCCCGGTCACAGTCCGGATGGACAAACAGCAGCCTGACGCGAGGGGCCGGATTAGGATCCTCTTGGGCAGCTGAACGGGGTGGCACTTCAGAAAACAAGTGCGCTGCTACTTTCAACATCCAATGTAAAACAAGCATCGGCATGTAGTATGATTTGATGAATTCGAAAGACCGTATACATAGTCAAGATTTTTGGATTCTTGATTTGGATGTCATGAATTTTCAGTTTCAGGCCAGTTTCCGGAGCTTACTCACGGATGTAGTAGTTGGATGCTTCTGATGGCTTTCCCAAAAGAGTGTGGAATGGTTTGGGAACAGCGGTCCTATTTCTTTGCATTGCCACTGCTTGATGTGTATTTGTATTATTGTCACATCCGGAACTTTATTGCTTGGTCGACCTGCGAAGGTGCTGAAAGTCTTTTCTGAAAACCCTTGGCAACTATGCTTCCAAAAGATAGCCCCATGCGTCAGCATGCCAAGACCGCAACCCACGAAGGGTTGCCCAAGAGACCTTTCTGTCTGAAAACTGCCACCAGATTACCCGATGCTCTTGCCAACAGGCATCCCAAACGAGGAAGCTATCTTAGGTTCAGCAGGTGCCGGAGCAGGCGGGGGCCCCGGGGCACTTGGTGTTCCAGAAGGCGGGGATGTTGAGATGCAACAAAATCCTGCTCCTCAAGGTGGTGAAGCTCAACAAGGAGAACTTGTTGAACCTTCGGGAGTAGTACAACCTGAGCTTCTTCAACGTCTTGAACCTGTACAACATGATGAGTCGGTGTAAATTGCAGGTGTGAAAGTGTTACCAACAAGTACTATGGCAACACTTCGTGCTGCTTGTGAGTATTTGCAGATTTCAAGGAGTGGTTCTAAGGCAAAATTGTGGCAACGTATCACGGCATGCATCGACAAACAGAAGTTGCATGAGGCAGTGCAAATTTCCGAACAGATGAGAGCTGAGAAGGAGAGAGCCTGTTTGCTCAGCCTCTTACAGCGAGGCCTGAGGACTACAATGAGGTGTTGAAGCACCAGCTCACGCACCTACCCTACAAAGCTTGGTGCCCAGCATGTGTGAAAGGTAAAGCAAGGCCAGATGCACATTTCACAGATGACCACCGTGGAGTAAGCCGAGAATATCCTACCATTTCGTTTGACCTCTTCTACACTGGAAAAAGGGTCCTCGGAGAAGCTTGCAAGGTTTCCACTTGCCGTCCCCTCTGAAAGGAACTTCAGAATTGCTAGCCTTGGACAAACCCAGCTTGAGGTAAGTCGATGGCCCATACGAACTTGACGTCGCGATATTTGAGCCATGCGACTCATCCTTGGAAGGCTCTTAAAGCCATGCGACCATGCCCAATATTTTCCCAGTCTTAACAGGCTAGGAAGTGAGTCCCAAATCTGAGACCTTGGAAACCCAACACAAACTGTAAGGTGTGAATTGGATTGGTGAAGGCCCGCAAACCGCGGCACACACTGATTGGCCAACCAGGTTAAGCATATCACCAGGAAACAAAGACTCTACACTAGCATTGCTCAACACATCTCCAGACCATTTGGGGATGAATGGCTGAACGATTTGGAAGCATTTGGCTACTTTTCAACAAGGCGTTCAATGAAAGAAAGTCTGCTTGTCTTGTTAGAATCTTGCTAGTGGCAGATGAGTTTCGACTGCAGTTGAGATTGACATCTTGAAAGTCCAACCCAAGATGCTGGATAACTTGATCGGCGCTCAGCTCATGGAGTTCCCCTGCCGAAGCACCTACCCCACAAAAAAGGTGGAGGCTTCATAGTGAAACATCGTACTGGCACCCTCCTTGACAAAAGAACGAAAGGCTTTGGATGTACCTTCAACCATCCTTGAAAACTTATGAGGAGGGACTGTCGGGGAAAGACTTGCAGGGTGCTCCAAGGAAATCAATGGCATTTGCCAAACTATGGCACTTCCGGTTCAGTCAACGGTTCGGAAGGGAATCCCTCTTTTTGCGACTCGAAGATATTTGCACACTGCTTTTGAGAGCCCCCAACATCTGAGGCAGCTGCAAAGCTGACGAGCAGGCGCATTTGAATATGTTTGGAATCTCCACAAAAGCTGGACTGCACCACCATTTCACGAAACACACACAAGGTCACAACATTTCATCTTCTTGTTGTCACCTTTCAGATCACTCCGACACAAAAGCAAAAGGCCCTGAATTATCTGAATCCAACCAATACATGAAAGGCTCGTTTCCTTCCCAACATGTTAGAGAAGCACATCTGCATCAAACTGTGCTTGCATCAGCTGCAAAAACCAATGGAAAACCTAGTAGTCCCTTTTGCCAACCCAAAGGACAAATTGGCATGACAAAAAGGCTGCTCATTGAGGAAGGGTGATGCCCTCAGGCAAACTTCCTGCAGTCGCTCACGCCATGTGGACGGCCACAGGCAATGAGAGCTCCATACTGGCAGACGGGATTTAACAGTGCAACTTTACTTTCCAGCCCAAAGGCACATTCGGCATATGCGATGGAGAGCTTCGGAAAGCGCGCTGCAGGAATCAAAGCCTTCCGTCCGAATGCCCCTTCGGGAAAGACATTTGTGGCATGGTTTTGCAAATGTACGTGACTCGCTTGTGATCCCGGTGTGCCTTTGCAAGAATTCTGGTGAAAACTTTGAGGTTCAGTACTTCATTGGAAATTCCACCAAGTTGACCAATTCTCAATTGTGGTTTCACAGCACATCTTTGATACAGATCAGGTTCGTCATAGTTAATCCACTCATGTTCATCCATCGACAGTCAACGACTTCTCTGACATCAGCCGGAAAATAAAAGAAAAAGGCATCTTCGGCGTCGAAGTTGGAGTTCTCAATCCAAGCCTGGCATATGGAAAGGCACCAATCTTCGGCATATGATAGCAGCAGCTACGGTTCTGTCTGGTTGAGGTAGGAGACTGCCGCACAAAAACCACATGTGGTCGACATGCTGCTATGAAAACTCATTTCAAGGAAAGATTAATGCAAGCTGTAATAGCCGGCAAGCTCTTGGGCCAGCAACTATCAATAGTTCGGGGCTGTCAAGCACCAATACAAATTCGTGTAACTTACCGACTTGTCAGGAATTCAAAGTTCAACAAAGGATGGTGCAAAATATCAACCATCAAAAACAGGTGTATCTGGTTACATTTGTAAGTTCAGAGTGTGTGTGTGTGTGTGCCACACTTGCACTACCTACTGACACAGATCACAAGTGAAAGCGCTCGACTGGCTGTTCGAGGAAATACTGAGCTGAATGGGTTTGAATCATCGCGCTTACTAGCCAAGAGATTTTCGCTACCAGGAACTGCACTGGATAACAATTTACTGACTAGCGTACTGGAGTTCAGGTTTAGACCTGATCAGTTCGAGCAAAGCTATAGTGAATGGGAAACACTGAAGGCAAGGTACGAGAGACAATCAGGATCAGCAGTGCCTGACAGCATGCTTGTGGCAACAATGCTCAATCTAAATAAAACAACAGAGCACTGCAGCAGAAATTGAAGTTGAATATAGACTCCTTGGACACATACGACACTGTAAGGAATGTGATTACTGCATACTACCAGTAAAGACACGTGACTGACGCGCCATGGACAGTGGCGCCATGTGTGGAAAGAATGGAAAGCTGGAAGAGTGAAGGGTCCCCACTTGAAAAGCAAAAGCAGAGGAAAACCGTCCCCTCTTTAACCCACTGAAAAGTAAAGGCAAGGGAACAGGAAAATGATTCCCCCTATAAGAAGAGTGGAGATGGCAAACCGGCTCACACTGGAAAAGGAAAAAACATGAAAATGAAGTGTTGGAACTGTGGACGTTTCCCAAGGAGCCCTGGATACTGTTTGACTCAAGAATTGCAGCACATTGCTGCCCACTCGACTATGCACCAGATTATCCACTGTGGTCAGTAGGAAAGAATCCACCAAGATTGAGGAACGTTATTGGTAAACCACTTAACGTCATTGGAAGAAAACTGATGCGGTATGACGCATCAAGTGTTACACTGTTTGCCACTATAGTTTGTGACGTTCTTTGTTGCATTGTATCAATAGCACGAATCTTGTTGCAACTCTGCGCTGTACTCACTAAGAACGCAACGAAGCTACTGACACCAAAACGTGACTTTGTGGATATCACAAGACATGGCACATTGTGGTATCTCACTCCTGACATTGTACCATGTCAATTTTCTTGAAGCTAGTTGGAGAACCACTGGATCAATACATAAGCACACTCGAGATTAGTGGGACAAAGATTCCAGAACTCCCCACTGGATGCTGTGGAACAATCGACAACACTGATCAATGCTTTGAAACCAACGTACTGGGAAGATGACCTCGAGAAACACAAGACAATTTCATGAGGACTGGATTCCCAAACCAGATGATGGACCGATACTTTCTTTTTGCGCCATAGCCGATGGCGCACGTAGCCTTGTCGGTCAGATGTTCTCTTAAATGTTAAGAGTACATGCAGTAATTGCAAAATCCTGGGTACCTAAGAACACCAACAAGAAACAAACAGCAAAACCACAAACAAAAAACAAGACCCCGCAAAGAGGTACCCAGGGAACTAGGTGAGAAGGTGAAACTGACGCGCCCGAAAATCTCTGCCCTCAACCGTTCTCCTCAAAGATAAAATGACTTCCCATTCAATCTTCCTTTCTGCCGCCAATTAGCCAGGCTCAAAATTCAAGTGCTGATAATCCACATAAAGCTTCCACTAATGCCCAATAGCAACAAGTGAGCCGCTTCCTCATATCTTGCCATAGAGCCTTGACGTCCCAAGGCAAGATATCTTATTATTGCGCATGCATGGGTTCATCTCGCACATCTGCCAGCACTTTGCGGCTGTATACCCCTGCTTAGTGTGCCATACCTGTGCGACATTATGTTCCTGCTGGTGAATCCACTTCCACGAGTTTGCATTAGCATAATCGAATTGCAGAAGGACTGCAGATGATGGACCGAAACTTGAAAAACGTTAAGTTGAGGTGGAAAATATTTTCACTTTTCTACATAAAAGCTTTGCATTTGGTTGACAGCTAACATGCATGCTCTCAACTTTGCCTTCTGGCTCTTGATTAATCATCTGCACGGCTGCTACCAATCATGCACACTCCATGAGTCTGCATTCCCGGTCGGCATTTTATAGTTGGAACGTTGTTGATTCTTTGATTTGTTAGGGTAGTGAAGTCTACTTGGAACAACACCGTAACTTCCACTTTTTCACGTCTACAGGATAGCGGACAGAAGGGCCACCGCCCAGACAGCGATCTCGTTAAGCCATGCAACATCCAGACAAAAAAAGAAATCTTGAGGGGTGTTTTAAGAAATGGAGTGTCATCGATGATACTATAAATTGATAGTAGAAGAGACTCTTAGCAGCTATTAGCAGAGCGAAAACACTTCCGACATTTACATACCTTAAAGATGCACATGACGAAATTAGGACAAGAACTCGGACATGAGGTGGGACCCCAAATTTTTTTTCTCTGTGAGCTGCTAGGATACGCCTCGGGCCGTTCGCCCTTCAGTTATGATTCTACACGAAGCGGACAATCTAAATTCGTGAGAAAAGAAAAAACATCCAGTCTCAATGGCCATATCGAAGAAAAATGAATTAAAGAAACAAATTCGAAAACAAATTGATCTCTGCGATCGAGTGAGTCAAAACCACTTGGAGTCAAGTCATCGACGGTGCACTAGAAGCAAGAGGAATCGACGCAGAGCAGTCATTGGGTTTGAAACAGAAGTATCAATAATGATCAAAAACTAGCCGAGATGTGCGGTGACTAAATCATGCCTGAAAGTTGGAGACCGCAAGCAACTTAACCACCCCAAGTCTTGATGAAACCGCGTGAAACACCAGCGAAACGAACGTGCAGAATCCAAACTTCTGTGGTCTGGTGAAGAAGAAGCCCTATTGGCTCAAGGCAAATGCCGTGCAAAAAACCCAGGTGCAATCAAACAAACAAAACAAAAACAAAACAACCACCAAAATCAAAATACACACCAGCAACACGCATGCACCCAGGTGATAGGTGAAAAGGTGAAACGCCGCGCCCTGACCCTCTGCTCTCAGCCGTACTCCTCAAGCAAATAGAACTGCCCAAAACATCTTGCTTCCCAAGTTGCTGAAGATGGCATCCGATCCAAATGCTAGCAGCTAGCATCTCCATGCAGAAGGGGCAATACCAGTGTTGTCCAGCAATGGGCATCCGAGAAGACCCTTTCTCAGCAGTCGAACTGTATGCCGTCCCAGCATCGGGTCATCCCGCACATCAGTCTTCTCCTTTCGCCGATATACCCCGTACTTGGTGTGCCATATCTGAGCTACTTTTCTCTTGCCAGCGAATCCATTCCCATGATGCATCTCCAGCCTTCCTTTTTTTTTGGTCAATGCTGCGCTCGTCATAACAACTGTGGCAGTCATGTAAATATGCTAAACTAGTCATCGATTGATAACTCGATCGCACAGATTGGTCAGTGAACAAAAGGAAAGCAACAGCAAAACAAAAAAACACACCCCAACAACCAAAAGCAAACCGACAAAAGCTGACCAATCTATGAAAGGTGAAACTGGTGAAACGTGTTTACGCTCTCACTACCTGGTGCATAGACTCAAAACCCCGGCTCTCACAACTACTTCAGCAGCTTGTAGTATGCCATACTTCCGAATAGTTCAATACCTTGTGGCCCACTGTAGCCAAGCCGTGCGTAAAGGGAGTCTCCCAAGCAAAAGCAATATACCTTTGATATCACAGCCAGTCAGTTGGGGTCAACAGTTGACATAGCAAGCTCTCTGCAATCCATAGAACCCAGTTCTAGACCAATGGCAGTCAGATCAGCATGCCTTCTGTCACAGGCCATTACACAAAATGACCAAATACCTTCCACCCCCAAGTGGGAGGAACCCAGCCGTAGTGCTACTTCCCCAATGGACATACTATACGGAACATGCAGCAAGGTGACTACCCAATCAGGGCATTGTCCTCGCCCTGCTTCCTCTTCTTCCGTCCCCTCATAGATGCATCCAGCGGAGTGCGGGTATATGGAGGGGAAATTACTTGTTCTTCCTCACAGATTTGGGCATACATGGCACGAAAAATCTCTTGTTCGCCTGGAAACACCAATGGTGGGGCAGGTTGGCATAACTGCCGAATCAGGTTCTGAGCAGCATACCAAGCCTGCCATGCTGCAGTGTTTCCATCAGTACGCAACGCCTCTTTCGTGTCATCACCCGGCCGGTTGGACTTGTTTGTGAAGAGTCGCTCCTTGAGCTCAGCGGGTGAGTACCAGCCAGGTCCCCTTGTCTCGAGCTGACTCTGCAAGAGTCGCCATTGTGGGTCAAGATCTCCCCACATGCTCCGGACATCATACTTCTTCCTCAGGAGATGAAAATCATAGCCAGCAACTTTGCGTAAATTGTCAGCACCCAGCATAGAAGCCTCAGGCCACACTGTTGGTAGGCCATAGACCCCTGCATACCAATCCTCCAAAGACAGGTCATTGGGGAGGAAGACTGAGGGTTGCAACTTCTCTGCCCTGGTAATGCCCCAGGGGGCAGCACCTTTCTACCTGAATACCCCAGCAATGACTCCTTGTTTCAATGTAGGAAGTGCAGCAAGGTACAGTTCAACTGGCAACTGTATCCAATCAGCTTTAATGGTGCCTGTTAGCATACGAATGTTGCTCTCCCAGGAGCCATCTCGATAATTGCCAACCTTGAACTGCATACGTCTGTTTGCCCGTGCCTCTTGCCATTGCTTGCGAATATCCGCAGGAGCCACCTCCTGGTCCATCCAAGACGGGTTTTCAGCACGATAGCTATCCTCCTTCTGTTGCAACTGTTGTAACACCACTGGGGCCCAGTGGGCCGGAAACCAGACCTGTAAGGTATCAGCATAACAAGTACCACCGATCCAGTCACTGAAGCTGGTGCCAGAAGCCGATGGCTTCCGCTGTTTGGGTGGTTTAGGATACGCTGCAACCCGAGCCAAGCCACTGCTGGGTCGCTTTCTTTCTCCTTCCCTGTATCGGGACGATGAATGTAGTAATTCCTGGTAGATCGGCTGTACCCAATAATTGGAGCATAGCAAATGCACCGTACTATCATTGTACAGCTTCTTGGTCTCATGTGTCAGAACCGCCTTGAGAATGGCAGAAACCTCTTTGGCCAAATATACAGCCAGCTTCATGGTCAGACACTTAGCCACTTGGTGAAGGGAGAGTAGTGATTCTGGGGTAGCACGTGTGGCCTAAACTTCCCAACATCCTGCCAGAACCCGGTCAAGGTGGTCCACACATGTTTGTAGAGAAAAGGATAACCTTGCCAGAGGCCATCTCTCTGGAACCATCTCCAATTTCTCGAGCTTGCTGTACTCCGACCCAATGAGATCCTCTTGGCCATTAAAGTTCTTGCCCACTGCAGCATAAGCAACTTGCATGAGCTCATACTGTTCTGCATCAGCCACCAGGGAAGAAGGAGGATCATTCTGATCAGAGTCACTCGCACTTTCACTCTTTTCAGAGTCACTGGTGTTACCATCCGACACAGCCTGTTCAGGCGCAGGGTCCACCTCATGGGCTGCCAACTGGATAACATCCGCCGAGACTTTAGTCCGGTCCGTTGCCCGTGCTACATGGTTGACCCGATGTTCTTGATGAGCGCCAAGCCCAATACGCAGCACTCCATCCCTGGTAATATGCAGGTCAGGCAGGAGTTCATCTTCTCTTAAGCCAAATAAGTTCAGAGCTTCCTTGCGGACACTGATTTGAGACACCAGTGCAAAGGAATCATAGAAATGTTGCATGCCCAATGGGCGGAAGAAATCATGATTGAGAGCAAGCGTGTCGGTTGTGGAGGTATCCAACAGAGTATAGGATTGCCCATCCCTTTGAGGCCACACCAGGTAACTCGGACATTCAGAGCCATCAAGAGCATATCCATATGCAAATCGTCGGCAACGAAGTGGTGGCTCTGGACGTTCTGGCCAGAATGGACTCACCCGATGTGTGTCGTCACCATGAGAAATTCGCCGAAGTTGGTCAGTGATCTCTCCAACTCGAACAGTATTGCACTTCCAAGGCCGCCACAGGTCAACAACAATGAGGTGTAAGCGACAGATCTTGCAATAATGCGTGACATAATCTTGCAAGGTCTCTACAATTGCTGGGAAAGGGAAGTGCGGACCAGACAGGCAACAGTTCTGTTGGAGCATATCAATGAATGTCTCATCTGACTGTGAACAGGAGAGTTGATCATGAAAATAAAAGTAGGTATAGCCAGCTCAGACATGTCCACCACCATACATAAGGGTATCCATCACCGTAGCTACTCCCAAAAGGCCTTTCATGTCGAGAGGACCCATGATGAGACAAAGTGATCTCGCTCTGGTGATGGCAACAAACAGTCGTCCTAGCATAGACTTCCTCCAGCACCATCTGTTCATTTTCAAGCATAAGAAATGACTTCTTGCCGACCTTCTGTTAGAAACTCCACTTTGGTTTGAGCAAGAAGGACCGTATGGGCCGTCATTCCAGCACAAGTAGTGAACTCGCTAGAAACAATGGAGTCGTAGAAGAGGATATTTGAATGCTGGCACGGAAAGATTGGTCATATCATTGCGTTTATGCAGTACAGTCAGATTGGACTTGGCACCAGCATGAAACTCACAACGTTCCTTTTGACCAGTCTACCACCGCTCCAATATCTTCAACAGCATGTAGGCATGTGGAACATCCCAAAAAATAGGAGAAAACACCTCGTTGCGGTATCTCCTCTGAAACGTACTTGCGAAACTAGATGCATTGCCTAGATGAATAACTTTTTGCGAGAAGAGAAGCGTACGCAAATTGTTTCATTGCAGAGCAAGTCCAGCCCACAGATGTTGTACCTTCAGCCTTCGTCGCTCCCTCTGCAAGAGTTCTGTGGGCAACCTGCAACCAACTGTTCGCATGGTCATTTGCAGTGGCTACAATGTTTCTGCCTGGCTAACCAGAGCCAATTTTCCACCTCCATGCCATCTGGAAGCGGAAGATTAACTGCTATCTGAGCAGGTGAAGCAGGAGGGTTCACCTCGCACTGACTTTTTGCAATGATTAAAGACCAATCAACCACATGATGTTCATATCCTCCACTAGTCTTGACTCGCACACTGGGTCCGGCATACGTGCTACCTTGCGGTGTCACCAAAGCCATCTTTTTCCCTTTGTTGCCTTCCTGGTATAGAGGTTGTCTGTATGACATCACTGGAGCCCTCTTTGCTGAAGTTCTTTGACTCTTCTGCGTCTCTTTGTGTTTTTATTGCTAATCGTTGTTTTCATTGGCCTTTCGCATGTTTTTGTGCAATGTCAAAAATTGATATTTTACCTAACTGATGCGTTTGACTGTAATGTCTCTTCACCATTGCTCAGCTGACTGAAGGGCGCTCCGCCTGGAATCAATCCAAGATATTTTCCAGCAGGCAAGTCGTGCTTCAATACAGAGGCCAAAAGAAACAAAGAGGTTCGAGTCCGAGGAACTAAAAGAAGAAAACAGAATGCAGAAATATAGAGAGTAGCCACTGCTACCTATCCACAGAAAGTCACGTCGTCCGAAAAATATCTTTATCGTCAAATGTTGTCTGTCTGCAACATCTGGACAATTGGTATTACGCGCATTCCCTCCGACAGAAATAAATCTTTGAGGTGTCGATATTCGTTTGGAAATAGGTCCTGTTATGGCCTGAGGGGACAGAACACAATGGATTCAGGCTTTGTGTCTCGGCGGCCAACGTTGAACATTGGTGTGCACTTTATTTCTGAAGACTGTGCGGATGGTATGGATGTAGCTAGACAGCTCCAACATGGCACTCCCTATGAGACGCAGGCCAAAAAGAAAGTAAAGAGACGTGGCAATGTAAAATGTCACCGATACTGCCAGCACTGCGGATGCTACTACAAGACTATTG
The DNA here is from genome assembly GCA_000507305.1 of Breviolum minutum Mf 1.05b.01. Lineage (NCBI taxonomy): Eukaryota > Dinophyceae > Suessiales > Symbiodiniaceae > Breviolum > Breviolum minutum. The sequence continues at coordinate 308 of DF243764.1, read as the reverse complement.
CTCTTCCCTCGAGCCTTTTCAGGCTTGGGTTTTGATTGATACAACAATTCATCCGTACTTTAAGCACCCGGTGAGTCATGTAGCAAGGGTTTGTGCATTTAGACATTGAAACCTGAGCAGCAGAACGCCATTGATCATGCATGTGCTTTTGGTGAATTTGACCACTCTTTTTGTAGATGGATTTGGCTTTGAACATGACTTGGACGCACTGTGAATGTAATTAGAATCTGGATTTTGAACCCTTTGAAACCAGTGGCGGGCAGTGGCATTGGAGGCTTCAGTGTTTGGCCTCCATTTTTTGTGGAATA
>DF243763.1:1797-32733 GCA_000507305.1 Breviolum minutum Mf 1.05b.01 | reverse complement strand
GTTGTTGTTGTTGTTGTTGTTGTTGTTGTGGTGGTGGTGGTGGTGGTGGTAGTGGTGGTGGTGGTGGTGGTGGTGGTGGTGGTGGTGGTGGTGAGGGTGCTGGGGTATTTTTGTGGTTGTTGTTTGTGTCATGGTGGTTGTGGTGGTAGGCAGGTGATCTTTGTGGTGGTGGCCTTGTTGGTGTTTGTATGTGGGGTTGGTTTGTGGGCCCGGTTTGTTGGTGTTCATGTGACAGGCACTTGCAATAATATATACTGTACGCATCGTCCAAGAACCCAAATGTCAAAATGTGGGAAAGTCTGTTTGCGCATTTTGGTTTGAATAACAATTTGTTCTGTCCTGAGAAAGTTTTTTTTGGTCAATTTTGTGTGTAGTATACCAAGGCTTAGCCGCAGTCATGAGATGGGCAATGTTGCGTATTGGAGACTAGTTACAAGTTTTCACAAGTGGCTTTTCTCGTGAACCGTTTTGTTTCATGGACAAACATGCACCACATGACAATTTTTCATTATTCATGAGAAGCATAATATGTGTTGTTGTTTTTTGATTGCTCATAAATGCGGGGTGAGTTGTGGCACATTCAGTTTTTGGTTGGTTGTGGTGGCTCAAGACGGGATTGGCGCGGTTGCTGTCCGAATTTTTGGACGTCAGAACGCTCAAAGCAGGAAAAAACAACATTTTTTTCCCTGGATGATTTGAACAATTGTTTCCCGAATGTTTCAGAATCATAGGAGTTTCTAAAGTCCGGAAATATCATATTTTTGGTGCGGACGGAGAAAAATTCGAGAAATAGAAATCATTGGAAAATCGGAGTCAATTTTGTCGTGCTGTCAAAAGGATAGGAAAGTTGATCAGTACAATGTTTCATGATGTTTCCCCATGGACTGCTCTGTTGCTGAGGATGGCACCCGCCGCACCTTCCACGCCGCCAAATGGTGCCAAGGTTCGTTGTGTCACAAAGCAGTGTCCAGACCATTTCATATTGGGCACTTAAATGAAAGGCAAATGTTTTACTTTATGTAGTGTGCATCTTAAAAGGTTCATGTACATTCAGGTAGGCCAATATCTATGCATGTGGATTTGAAGACGGGAAGCCTGTGCGGTTTGGCAATATGTAAAAAAAATGACTCCGTGCACGGACAAAAACAGCAACCGCGTGCTTGCGGCCGTGTTTCTTTTGTTGCAATCATGGCATGATTTCGGACTGCACTTTGTGAGTGCCTGAAATTCTGGATCCTGGTAAAATTCAATCAGCCAGTTCACTCACTGAAAACCATTCCGAAATCCTGGTGCATGATTGTTGGTACCTTCGGACTGAAAGATACAAACTGCCAAGTCAATTCCGCTGACCCTGTCATTTGCAAATGCTCGAGTTGTGGCAAAGGCGGTGAAGAGTGGCTCGCAGGGTCAACTGCAAATTCCAATACCTGCTAACAGAGCCTGACCCTCAGAGCGGGTAGGTCAGGGATTTTGAATTAGTAGAGCCTACGAAACGATTGAAACGACATTGTTTCACTGGAGAGGGTGCTTCTATCAAATGCAGAACGAGCGCTTTCGCAACTTTGCGAACATGATGTGGGCACATGACTTGTACTTTTTGACAATCTCGGCTCAAGTCGTGCAACCGTGACATCGTTGGTACCGGGACCAAGCAGTAGCAACCGCCATGGCTGAACAGATCATCATCCACAAAGACGACATTGTCATGGAGGGCTTCATGGTAAAGCAATCCAAACACCTCAAAGAATGGCGGCAAAGGTGGTTTGTCCTTACTCCTGAGTACTTGTGCAGTTTCAAGTCTCAAGGTGACTACACCAATCCAACAGAGTACATCAGATTAGCTGAGTGCTCCACCGTGAAAAGCGCTGAAGAGACTACCGGCAAGGAGAACTCCTTCTGTGTTCAGACTACCCAGCGTTCTTTCTGCTTGATCGCCCGCAGTGCTGCAGAGAAGGAGCAGTGGATTTCCCGCGTTGGAAGACAGATGGTGAGGAGAGCAGTACTCATTGAGGATGATTACGAGTGAAGCAACGAAACCTCGGCAGGAAAGGATGCGAAACGATGCACCAAAAGTTTCAGGTTGGCTGCCAAGGGGCGGACCAACCCGGCCGTGTTTTTTTGCCGATTTTGCGAGGAGTTTACTTGGCTTCTCGTGCCCCAGTGTGCGGGCCTAGGGGTCCTGAATAGCACATGGGGTTGATGCAACCAAAAAGACAGGGATTTGTTGCTGATTCATGGGAGTGTCATGGCCAACTTTAAAGATTAAAAAATCCTGCACCAGTTGATATGGCAAATATCCCATTATTTACAGAGTTTTGTACATCCCAGATGGTTGTTTGGGAATATGTCGTTTTTTTCCCAGCTCTTTGCTTTCAGACCTATCGACTCCTCAGGATTCGCGTTCGACAGATCCTTCGACAGAACCCCGTAGTCGGGGAGCCCTGGAAAGGATCAAATGGAAGGTGGCAACCTCTGCAAATCTTGGATGATGCCAACAGTCTTCCAATTCTGGCTGCGACTTCATCATAGCCGCATGATTTATTGATGTCATGTTGATGTCTCCAAGGCCCAAAGGTCTCGGTGAACGGTACTGGTGGCTCTGAAGATGGTGCGAAAGGACTGAGCTTAGCGGCTTGAATTTGTTTCCATTTTCTTCAGCCAAAGGAAGTGTCCACTTTTTTTTTGGTGCATTTCTTTGATATTACACCATGGCATGGAAGGATTGTTCCAAGTCTTCAGAGTGTGAAATGTTGAACAAAAAAGCTGCCTCAAGTTTCTTTCCTTTGCTGTGGGGTTAGAAGATCTTCTCGACATCTGACACTACCTTGGGATTCGGCGCAATTTCAGGCCAGTGTAAGCCACATTTACATAGGTCAGGATAGACCTGTGTAGTTTTCTTGCAGATAGAAGATTTCAAACAGTCAAGCAGCATCATTGCAATCTTCCACGGAAAAAACATTAGCAGCCAAAACCATTTTGAAAGCAGAAGAAAAAACAGGATAATATAACGAATCAGCAAGAAGGGAGTGGACACAAATGCGTTTCGCTTGCTGATTTCCAATAGTCAGAGGAAATCTGAGAAACATTCAAACGCTGTCGTCACAATATTTGGCATTGTGAGTGTGTTCTTGCCAAACGGTGGTGAGTTGAATAAAGGTAAAACATGTTCTTTCCTACAAGCTTTTTTCCATCAAGCACAACCAGGGTAGTTCTTATTCAAATTAATTGCAAATGGATATGGTTTGATTTCGTGCAAGCTACTACTACACCGATTGAAGTAAGAATTCATTACATATTTTTTAAATTGAAACGATTATATAGCTGTTGAATACGGTAAGGAGTTGCTCTAGGAAAACTAAATGGCCATGCTTTGTGCAGAGTATCGGTTGAAGAATATGGGCAAGAACAGCTTTGCTTATTAAAATCTACTTATCACACAAGGTACATAGATCAATTGCACAAGCTCCTAACGTATAGAAATGAACATACTCTTGGAATATATTTGTAAATGAATGTGAAAAACTTTTCTCTTACTGTACTAGTACCTTTGTTTGTTGATGTTGAGATAATTGAATATGGTTATTGAGCATATTAGCTAGGCAAGGTGGTCAAGTAGTGTTGTGTCTCTTTGAAACCAACTCTTTTCAGGTAAGATTGATCAAATCAGAACTGTTCTAGTACTTTAATCTGTATACATTTTTAAACAAAAGGTAGATAATTGACTGAGACTGAGACTGTGCCGATTCAGCAATGAACAACTACTGTAAAGTGAACAGGGTAAAAAGAATCCTGGAAGACTCAATCATTCTGTAGGGATAGATATTTATTTGGGACAGAAATGGCTTTCTATACTCATTCTTTTGGGGGAGGGGAGGTTGCAGTTACTTGCTCAGACGGTTGATGCTACAGAACATGTTGCTTTTTCTTGATTTTGCAAACGTGGTTGGTGCTACTATTCAGACCGGGTCGGAGGGCATGCCAAGTTCGAGTGCGCCCCCCTGTCCTTCTTCTTCTTCTTCTTCTTGTTGCTCTTCTTCTTCTTCTTCTTCTTGTTGTTGTTGTTGTTGTTGTTGTTGTTGTTGTTGTTGTTGTTGTTGTTGTTGTTGTTGTTTTGTTGTTGTTGTTGTTGTTGTTGTTGTTGTTGTTGTTGTTGTTGTTGTTGTTGTTGTTGTTGTTGTTGTTGTTGTTGTTGTTGTTGTTGTTGTTGTTTGTTGTTGTTGTTGTTGTTGTTGTTGTTGTTGTTGTTGTTGTTGTTGTTGTTGTTGTTGTTGTTCTTCGTCTCTTTGTTTGGGGCTCCCGAAACGCCAAGCTGCGTCAAACCGATTCCTTTGCGGTCGCCAGGACCAACAACTTCACGAAGTACCAAAGCAGGAGTAAAGAGCAGACCTACTACAATTAACAAAACGAGTCCGGTAGCCAAGGCTTTGATTGGGGCAAGGGAGCTCCCAGGAACTAGGCAGCCGCGTTTGCTGCATCACCAGAATCTCAAGCTTGGAGCGCACTCACCGTTTGCACCGAGGAAAACAACTACCTTTGTACATACGTGTTTCTAGAAAGATCGTAGCTGCCTGCCTGTTTGAACGTTGCGCCGGTCGGTTTCTTGGTTTGGGTTGAGAAATTCTGATGGGGGACAACTTCTTCATACTCTTTCCTAACATCTTCAAGCATTGGCTTTCTTAGTTCTTCTATCCAAGTCTTTGTTGCCAGGTTGACAACACAAACTTCATGGTTTTCACCACTATCCTCACCTTTTATGCACTCACTGCAGATGATCTCAGGCGAGGGGATGTCAGTCACAGTCTGTGGGGAAGGCCCATAGCAACATACCACGGGATACTCAGATACTCTTCCAATGATGGTGTAAAATGTCTCCGGCCAGTTCCTGATTTCCTCCCCCGGTCTGTCTGGTTGCGGCAGTGAAACTCAGATCGAGGATTGTACCACCAGAGGATTCCCATAGCTCCTCACAGCACATGCTACACTTGTAGCAATGCAAAGTGTCCAAATGCAGCGCAACAGAGTAAGTTAAGTTAGTTCAGGAATGTTGATTCCTTTGCCACGTGCCCGAGCCAGGATAATCCTCACAGAGAAGCCTGCAGATATTGTGTTTAACTTGATCGGTCTTTTATGTGGCTCATCTGCAACTGTCGGACAATCGCATCCCAGATGCCGATTGTAGGAATTCAAGACCTTGCCACCAAAATTGGAAGCTGCTAGATACAAGTTCGTCCTGGAACACTGGGAGAGTCACGCTCCTTGGGGCATCCATTTTTCATCCACAATTCACTGCACATGATATATGCGGAAATAGACACCATGAGTTTCTGTTGCGACGAAATGTCATCATTTCTGGGTGTTAAGGTATTACCGTCTTCTCCTGCGAGGCAGGACTTTTCCGGATGGTTCCAGCTCGGGACGTTTCAGAAAAAAAATCGTGGTTCTTTTCAGTAGGTTTGGAGGTCCATTCGAGGTTTCCTTTGTGGTGTTTTTTTTTTTAAAGAAAGACTTTCCAGCGGTTTTTCCAGTGTCTCTGATTGTTTTCTATTTGTTTGAACTGACTTCACTGATTGCTGAGTGTCTCATCCCTGCACAGCAGCTGGCTATTCAATGTGTGAATTAACAGCACTCTGACGATATGCTGTAAGGTGGTTCTCTCCTGCTTGGGGAAGGCGGGACCACAGAGCGTTGCAGAAAAGGTGCAAGGTAGCGAGCTTCCATACCTAGCAGCTAGATTTTTGAGGGAAATAATCGATTGTCTTTGGCAAAAGTTGGCATCCTGATACATAATCATGATGTATGTATATATTTACGGTATTAAACGGGACACACGCCTCGAACCAAAATTGAGCCCAAGACTTGTTTTTGTAGAGGTTGAATGAGTTTAGTTTAGTACATAATTACACAGTACACTCGGCTCAAGTAGTGCCTTTGTCCATTCCAAAGAGGAGACATATTTTCCCAATCACTGATAGGCGCAGGATTCCTTGCTTCATTCCTCCTCAGTCATAATTTGGCTTACACGTGTTGAATCGCTGCTCTGTATTTTTGTCAGGTGGACTACTATCTTAGCTTTTTCTTTCTGCTGGACTTGATCAGCACAGCAACACTCCTGTCAGGGTCCTGGAGTCCTGGGCTGTTATGTGGGCAGAGTGAAGGTGGATTAAGGTTGGACCTCACGTGGATTAAGGTTGGACCTCACCTGGATTAGCGAGGCTATTCAGGCGCCCGGTTTTACCTGGGGTCGCCGGTGGGGGATTTTTGAAGATTGAAACCGCGCATCTCCAATCCTTGCTGTTGCATTTGTTGCTTTGTGAGTATGTCAAACTTAATTTGCTAGCAGAGTCTGTTTCAAAACGTCTTGGAGTTTTACATGTTTGATATCCAGATTGATCCTGTCGATTCACAAAATCAAGAAAATCATAACAGTTCGAACGGCAGTTCGACAACGTTTTTTCAGCATCTCCACTATTGCTCCGGATTTTGCCCATGAACGATAGAGAAGCTCAGTCTCTATTCATACGAATTCGCCAGATGGAACACGGATAGGATGCTCAGAAAGATCAATTGATTTAAAACGCGAAACCTACCTCATATGATAAAGGCTATTGAAGGAGAAATGAAAGATGTGCAATGAAATGCATTGCAACTCAGATTCAACAACTGACACAAAAGACAACGTCCGGAGTAGCAGTTGGGATTCCCTCCAATGGTACTGCCACCCAAAAAGATATGTCCACCATTTCTAGTCCATACATCTATCAAAAGAGATATATGTAGTATATTATACATATATACCGTATGTGTGATGACAGATTACATTATGAAATTTTGGTATCAAAAAAGGCAGATTCTGTCGCCCAGAATCGCCAGGGCGACAATAGCGATGCCTCTGACCTGCGGTCTGGCAGGTGTGGGTGGGTTGGGTCAGTTGGCGTTTGTGGGATTGGTTGATTGAAGATTGGTTACTTGGATAGGTGGTACTGTAGTTGTTTCATTGGTTGATTGGTTGGTTTTTTTACGAAGTTGACTGCAATGGCATGGTTGGTCACGCATCTTTCAGCTTCTCGGCTTTTCCCGGTATGTTGGCACCCCACCTCCCCAACATGCCCAGGACGGCTCGCGTTGGCGCCAGAGCTAGCCGCGTCGTGCGCGTTTTGCGATTAGTGCGGGAGCCAACGTGGTGTTTTGGGTCGGATGAAGACGCAGGGGGGTGATTTTGATTCGTGTGAAATTTTCGCTGTGAAGATTTTTGGCAACCTTGCCACTTTTGGCACTTGATACCTTTGAGGTCCGAATATTGAAGCTGTATAAAGCCTACTATGAGGTGGGCTGAACTGGGAATCTATATTAAGGATGCCGGCAATTGGCAAGCATTAACGATATTGAAAGATGGGAGCACCAGCCTGGGTGTGACTCTGGTTCGCCGCTTGCTTGTGCAGGCAAAACAGCGAAAAGCAGAGAGAGAAAGAAGAAAACAGAGAGGAGAATTAGAGGCAGACTGTGTGGCAGCTGGTGATCAAAAAAACATTGGAGCTTCATTGGTGTCATGATGTGTCGGAATAGAATCGATCTACATCCAATTCTCTTGAGGCAAGAGCTGTCAAACGTTTTCATGAATCTACCTCGAAGGTTCAATGGCAAGAAAAGAACTAGTAAGACATTATAAGACATTCATAAATATCATAAATCCAGCGCCATAGTCAGGGTGCCATGGCTGTTCAGGATGATTGGGATGAAGCAGATTATGAAGCTCTTGAGAATGGACACACAAGAGATACAGAGAGTGCCTGGGATTTTGCATGGATTTGGAACCAATGCAAGCTGTGTACGGCGAGGTGGCACGCGTCGGTGAACCATGTCGTCACATCTATTGATCAAACTGGTTGGGGATAGTACATTTTCTCAAATTTGCTGACATGTGTGTCTTTGAGATGTCAATACGCCCCTGCCAACAGAACAGCTTTAGAGTGATGGCTTGCAAGTGACACAACCCACAACACAATTAACACTATCAGAATCTCCATAGATTTGATGCTTGTGCATCATATCATGGTGAAAGGTTTGATTCAGGTGGATGCTGAATTCCGAGACATTCCCAAAGACAGGGAAAGTCTGGATGCTTCTCCAATGGCAGCCCCTTGCACCTTCTTCATGAGGAAATATTGCCACCCTTGATGTTTGGGAAAGGTCATCTAAACCAACTAAGGGCAAAGTGACTGAAATTTTACGTTGCAACTGAGGTCGTGTTGGAAAGAAATTGTCGGAGATGACCACACGGCGGGTCATTTGTGGTGAACTGAGTGCAAGCTGTTTGAAAATCTTTTTTCGGTGAAGTGTCTGGTGATTTGACATCGATTTCTTGAGGGTTTTGGCAGCAAAGCAAATGTTTTGCTGCCTGTTTGGACACAAGTTTCCTCACAGTTTCTATTGACATTTTGTTTGGAAGATGCTAGGGCAGCTCGATCATTGAGGTCTGATTTTAGCAATGCTGCTCTGCCTGCCGCTGCTTTCGAAAGAAGAGGCTCCTTTACATACAGAAAATGTGGGGTGTATTTGATATATTTTGATATGGTGAATCAGGATGAATCTTTCTGTTTCTTGCAACAAAGTAGGGCGGGTGGAAGTCTTGATCGGTTTTTTTCAACCCTTTGGTCATTCTCCGAGGCCGATCAGACTCCATATTCCGCCACCTATGGTGCGAATCAAGTTTGGGAGGTGCCAATAGGTAGTGACTTTTTAGGTTCGAAAATCGCTTCAAGATGAAACTCCAAACTCGGACTCCAAATACAACCAGTTGCGTCATGGCCTTTTTTTTGGGGGTGATTTACTTGCTGCAAAAGAGGCCTTTTGGGTTTGCCTGTTTGCCTTGAACAACCTCACCATGATTTTGAAAATCTGGAGGCTTTTGAGGCGAAGCAAGCCAACAACAGCACTGCCAATGGCATGACGTGAGCAATTCAGTCAGTGGATTCGATGGAAGGGGAAGGGGGCAAATTTTACCGAAGGGAAACAGCAGCAGTTTAGTGGGACTTTTTTTTTTTCCTGCAGGTACGATAGTGCTGGGATCCTCAGGTCGTATTTTGTTGCCTTTGGTTCGGCAGGTTTTTAAATTTGTGGACTGAGATGGATTTTTACTCATCTGATGATGTAATCTGAAGTTTCTCATCGGGGGATGTAAATTGAATAGGACTGCATTGTAGTCTAACGTCTAACCACTCCTGAGACTTTTCCAGACAAGCTATCTGAGGAGTTTTGGAAGTCTCGGTGAGAGGGCTTGGAGGTCCCCAAAGTTGGGAATGGGCTGAAACCGAGGCATTGCTGAAGTACATCTACTATCACAGTTGGTACGTGGGCAATCATGCGGAACTGATCTTAGCTGAGACGCAAAACACAAAATTTTGAAAACAAAATTAGGTCCGAGAGTAAGAGTTGGACATCAATGGAATGCTGCTGGATTCTTGAGCGACTTCTTGCGCTACTGTGGCTTAAAGTGAACGCCCAGGGCACCTACTGCCCGGAGAACAATTGCGCTGGCTTGTTTCTAGGCAGGGCAGTTGCTGGGATGATGAATGGTGGGTAGATGATCATAGCGGGGAGTATCAGCCCAATATTATGCATTATATATTTATATTATATATATAGTTTTAATTTTCATGTTTGAACATTTTCAGTTCATCTTTTGCAAACAAGAGTTTTGACCCTACAGTGTTTTGAGACATTTGCCTCAAGATTTGGCTCTTGTTTCACATTCTTCTTTCATGCATTGAGCAAATGTCTTCCAGACCACTGCCATCTCATGCCAGACATGAAAATCACCAAGGTTGGTAGTTGGGATAGATTTGGCAAATACAAAACCAATGGGTCAAGGGAAGCATGTGCAGCTTCTTAAAACGTGGTACCCTGCCAGGCTCTCTCTTCTGGTTTGGCCTCGCAGGCTGGAGAATTTCATCCGTTTCACCTTCCCGTTTTTAAAGCACATCAACCACTCTTATGTAGCATTGCTATTGCTGTCAATTGAAACTGTTGGAGAGTTGCTTTAGTCTATAACAGGTCATTATTGCGGGCTTATGCTACTCGAAATGGCAGGTGTCTATAGGTATATTTATCAGCCTCCGGCTAGTCCCGCCGGCCTTTCCTGGGCCTGAGATTGCAAGCAGCACGGCCAGAAGCCACCATTCTAGAGCCCTAGCGCCAGAGGCAGAAACTCCATTGCCAGCATGGCGAGAAGCACCACCAAAAGCAGCAACAACAGCAGCAACAACAGAGCAACAACAGCAACCACAGCAACAGCAGGAAGCCAACAGCCAACAGCTCACAGCCAACGGCCAACAAGAGCAACAGCACCGGAGAGGACGCAGGGACTCGAGCCCGAGACCTTTTGGATATGGGGTGGGTTTGGTGATCGTGGTGCTTGTGCTTGTGCTTGTGCTTCTGCTTGTGCTTGTGGCTTGCGTGGGGCTTTTAGGCGAATAAAAAGAGCGCCCGAGAGACATTAGCAGCTTCAGCTTGAGCTATCTAAGCAAAAGCAAAGTACTGACAAGCAATTCACCGTCAAGCCCCATTTCACTAGACATGCCGGCAAGGCCGGCGGAGATCATCATATTCCGTCATGTCTGTACTGTATGTATATTACATTCCAAACATGTTGTATTGGATTGCATGTTGTCCTAGATTTTGTGTAACGTATGTTTCATTTACTGTCTTCTTTTCTATTATATGGCATTGTTGAATATAGTAATATTGTATTGTATCCTACTCTATTCCATTCTATTGTATCTTTTTGAATCCTATTGTACTCTGTTTTTGTCTTTCATATCATACTACTGTATATCACATTGTGTTGTATTGTATTGTGTTGAATTGTATTATACTTTCTTAATTGCGTTTCAATTAGATTTTATTCGATTCTAGAATACTGCATTATCTCATGATGTATTTTGTCATACTGTGTGGGAATATTGTGCTCATATTAATGATATCACCTCTCTTTATATCATGTTTGTTTTTGTATATGTTGCTTTATATATACTATATTGTGTTGTACTAGATCACAATGATGACCCATACATGATCTTGCATCAGGTTGTGATATATCATGTAAGACTATAAATATCATATCATATCATATCATATCATATTCTTTCAAATTATATCACATTAAGTCAGATTNCGTTATGTTATATATCTTACACATTAGGAAAACAAAAACAAATATATATATATATATATATATATATATGTACAAATGCATACATATGGTACTGCCCCCCGACAAGTCGCCATTTTCATCCCTATTTTGTGGTCAAGGGGTACCATATACATGTATACATATATATATATATACACGTATATGTATACGTATGCAGATCACAGTTGTGAGAAGCCCATCCTGATGTCACCTTCACGAGTGGCATTGTGATGAACAATTTTTTTTCCCTTCGAAGCTTCTGAGCGCACTCCTAATATCCGTATGTTTTTCTATTTCCTGCCATGATGTCTTCACACATTGCAGCCATAGGTCAAAAGTCTGACACGAACTTCACTAGCAGCTTAGAGGACTGGAAAGTTGTGACCGGTGTTACAAATCGTTGTTGCGTGTTGATGACTGATGCCTACCATGTCAAAGACTTGGAACAACACGCAACAAACCCACGCTGTTGTTGGGTCATGGCAGCATTCTAATTGCAGCCAACCGGCCACGGCCAGTACACTCAAATGACCTCTGGTGTTCTGGATAGCTGGTTCGGATCGACCCGTGAGGTGCCTTTCGGGGTTTCATTTCAAGGGATTTTTTAAGGGATTTGGGTGGTGAAGCTTGGGGATGCCGCAGATGCTTTGGGTGGGATGAAACTGAGATGAGTCGTGATGTACCGTACAGGGATGGGATTTCAATTGATAGCTACAGAAGTGTCTTTGTACCTTGGATGCATCATGGAATCATGGCACATTGAGGGGCGGGGAAGTGTGCAGTTGCTTGAAGTTGGGAGACTTCAAAACGACCTCACAGAATGGAAATGGCAACAAAAAGGCATGGTGCAGAATATTTTCGCAAGGAATTTGTGTTTCTGCTTTTAGGTTTGACATCACCATGTCATCCTGCGATTTGTGGGGATTTGTTTTTTGTTTTTCTGCAAAATGACCAAAATGCCAGGACTATCTGACAGCTTACGGCACCTTTCCTTCAAGCATCAAGGTGCGTTCCGGCACCAAGGATTCCCAACAACCCAAAAGAGGATCAAACCCAGAGACTATACAGAAATACCATCTGGCAGCCAAACTTCCATTAAAACCCATCCTTCCGAGAAAAGCAAAAAATTCACGGTGGGCTTGAAAACTGCAAAAACGGTGGACATGTCAAGGTGGGAAGTGTCATTTTGTCCCATTTGACAGGCCTCACTTTCCAAACCTTGGGATCAAGAGTGTGCTACGTCGAGTCAGGAACCGTCACCCTTTTTTGTTTGGGGGAGAAGGATGACGCATGAAAGTGGAGGGGTTTGCTTTGATGAAGAGATTTTTTGAATACGGTTTGATTGACATGAATCATAGTTGTATTTACTACATGTCGTCTTTACATTTGCCAATTGAAAAGCATTCTGATAGGTATATAGGTTGGAGATGGTTGGAGAGCTATGTTTTTCAAACCAGCCGCATCACCGCAATGTGTCCAACAACTTCAGTGGGTTGATGGCAAAAAATACCTATCAACTGCTGCAAAAATTCAGCCATCAACACTTTGCATCATTCTTTTGCACCAGCAACATTCGCTTTGATGTTTGCGGGATGGGATGAAAGTGACTTTGGGGGGAAAGTGACTTCGGCCGCCTGACAGGATTTGCGGGGCATTTCCTTGATCGCAAGTGAAGTGACAAATGCCAACTACTACAAGGCGGTCGAATGGATGCTTCATTTTGAGCCACTTCGGGTGGGGTTGAAGAGGCATATTTTCGCCACAAATCAGGGTGCTTCTGTCCCTTTTGATCCTGCGCAGATCACCTGTCCGTTGGACCTGCGGCTAACTGAGATCCAGGTAGCGAAGACTGGGGGTGGGAAGGGTTGGAGTGAAATTTGGAACAAAAGAGTGCTTTCAAGACTGCCGTGAAATTTCTGACTTTACAGAGGATACTTATTCAAGATCCACACCCTGAAATCACATGACACCACATCATGCAAAATTTGCACCACCCTGACCACTTGCAGGCCTTTGCTCCAAGTCTCATGCGAGCAGGTGCCTCTCTCAGCTGACCTAACAGTGAAGCTTCTCATTTTGCAGTCTGAAATGCTTAGCCTCTACGTTTGGTGAAGGTCAATCGCCTTATTTGACCTTCTACTTTGACATGCGACCCTTCAATCGAACAACGGCAGCGTACTGAAACCCAGATCCCGCGTGGCTTGGGGGAATTTTGGAGATACCTTTTCAGGACAGCCAGGATATATATATATATATATATACATAAGTATACTCTGTATGTGTATAGATATAAACATATATACGTATGTATATACATGAATGATATACATATACGGACACGGCAGGTGCAAGCTGGAAGGGATCTGAACCTGGCTCTTTTGTTTTTTGGTGATTTTTCTGTTTAGCTCAAAAACACTTTGCTGATGAAGTGGAATTGCGGGTGAAGTTCTGAAGTTCCTGTGGGTCTCCACGGTTTCACTAAATCCAGGCCATCAAAAAAGGGGCATGGAAAGAATACCATCTCATTGTCACGCAGCTTTGATGGAGACCGTATACTAACAAATCACCATAAAGATGTTTCGGTCTTTCTATTAAAAGAACACACTTAGTATCTATACCAACAAGTAGCCCCAATACAAAGAAGAAATCAGCAAATTCCCAGCATGAATCTCTGAGGTTCGGTCTCAGCAACACCTTTTTCGTGATGATCTTGCTGGTCACAGCATCTTTGATGTTCACCAACGATGCGAACCGCTTGGTGCTTCGTCCGGTTGGGGATGCCAAAGGGGATCAGATGGGGTTGGTTGCACTTGGCATAGTTGAATCATGTTTGGCAACTTTCTGAAAATGGGGTAGCAAAGGATGGTAGTCAATAATTCCTTTATATTCTTCAAATCGCCATATATGCATTTGAGTTGATCAAAAGCCCCATCAGAAAGGATTTACTTTGCAAAGACCTTTGGTGTCCAAAGACTAGTCCTGGCTACATTTTGTTTTGGGTGGCGAGACGCTCAACTTGTGTGCTTCGAAGTGCAAGGTGGAGATTACCAAAGTTGGGCACAAGGGAATTTATTTAGTTCAGCGAACATGGCCCAAAACCTTTTGAAATTGTTGAATTTGAATCTCAATTTTACAAAAAAAATCCGCTTCTTCCCAAAAAGGGTGTTTGATACTGTTGATGGAAAAATATCTAGGAGTACCTGAGATGTATAAAACCCTGTAATTAATGGGATAAACCATGAACCTTAACTGGTGATCGCCGGATTTCCATCAACCGTATGTGGCTTCTCCGTTGATTTCAGGTGGAGAAGATGATTGGCAGGATTGAGGTGGGTCACCTTTGACAGATTTATCGTGGTTGGGAACTGTGGAGATTCCAGGATGTGCCACTGTGCCCACTAAACAGGCCATCCGGGATAAGCCCTTGTTGGCGATGAAAATGGTTTGGGAACCCAGAAATTGGAAGATAGAAAGGATCCGTGGGAAGGATCCGGAAAGGGTGAGATTTTCTGAGGCTAAGCAATTTGCCGAATCAATGATGAACACCTTGGGAAAGAACCAGCATATCAATCTGACATGGCCTTTTTACTTTTTGCATTGAAAAACTTGCAGTTGGTAAGCCTATCAACTCTGTATAGCTGTAGCAACTGATGAGGCGCTTGAGAACAGTGCTTTTAGAATCGGGACTGATTTTCCGATCGCTTCCGCTCTCTTTGAACTTTGAATATCGTAGAATATCGTATATGTATCCATATACTAATAGATATTTAGATTTGCGATGAGTTTTACAGTACCATTTCATTCTGTATACAATATATATATATATATGTATATATATATATATGTGTGTATATATATATATACATAAATATGTATACAAATTATCTATATAGACATATGATCATATACATATAGATAATATACATCAAAAAAGGTTGCTACTGATCAATTCTCTTCACTTTCAAAACACCACCTCAGGCCGATGATGAATTCAAGGCTGAGGAGATTGCCAAGGTGTACCGCGACTTTGGGCGGATGGGTCCATGGCCACGAATTCCGTTGAGGGAAAATGAATGCTTTGAAAGATTTGGAAGGCAATCCGAACAAATTGAGATGCGATATACATACTGTTTCTCTGCTGTTCTGCTTTGAGAGGCGTGTTTCGAACCCATCACTTTGTGTCGACCGTCCAACTCCCTGTCAGTTCTCCACCGCAGGTTCAATACCAACTCCTAACTCCAATTTTCCTGCTAAAGGAATTGAATTTTACCTGTTTTCCAAGCAGTGTTTCAACAGATGTGTTCCAAAACTTGAGTTTGGGTCGACCGCTTCCTGGCATTGCAGTGTTGAAGACCTGCCCCAGCAATGGCAGGAAAGATTACAAAGGCAGAAATCAAAGCCTTGGAATCGCATCTGGATGGAGCGGCGACCGATTGATGGGTGGAAAGATGGTTGTTGATCCTTCTAGATGAGGAGGAAGCTAAAAGTGTAGTGCATGATCAATTTTTCACCCAATTCCCTAGAAATGCTTTGAAAACATAGGACAGTGTGATCATAAACGCGACAGCTTCCCTTAAATGCTAACTTTGACGTACTTCTGGAAGCCACCCCTCTTTCCATTCAGTTCTCACCCCTGCGATGTTTTCAGCGTCAGGAGATCTCCAGGCTTTGCGCTGCGACGTCCAGAAACGAGGTGATGGAGACCGTGATTTTAGAGAAAACCATCATCAAGTTGCTTGACTTACTTAAGCTTGGTGCGAAGGGCATCTATTGACACAAGGTGTATACATCCCCCCAACAAAAACGAAGACAGGTCATATATATATATATATATATATACGTATACTTTTTTGCATGATCGGAATTGATACTACCAAGAACTGAAAGGATCCGGGGAATTCACCGAGGCTTGGTTCCCTTTTAGCTTTGGGCTTTGGCGAAGCTGGTGCCGATATCATCGGTGTCTTGGAGCTTCAACCGGGTTTAGGTAAGCCGAAAAAAAACCCGGAAAAAAGACCGGAAAAACCGAAAGTTGGTGAATTCATGAGTTATTTTTGTGTATTTCAGGTCCCATTTTTCTAAAGGTCTGGGGTTACTTGGTAGAAACAGGGTTAGGAATCTCAACAAAGGTGGTGAAAGAATCAGATTTCCAACCAAAGGAACTTGGTGCTTTGGGTCTTTTCCGTTGGCCCAAAACAATACACGTTTTTTGAATCAGAGCAAAGTGGACGACAAAATAACGAAGGAGTCCAGTGACCTAGTGGATGGCCGAATGGTATATCCCTACCCTCTTAACCCTTAATGTTTTTGGGGGGAGTTGGACCAGCGGAAATGTGACTTACATTTTTCCGGAAGGGGTGGTGGGAAGGGAACAATCATGGTACACATGATCTATGGCATATCTATGGCTCCAATTCCTGAGGTAAAAACATGAGTGGTTCAGACTCTGCGGGCGTCAATGCCATGGTTCCAGGGCGCAAGTGTGAGTTTGGGAGCTCAGTGGAACCTCATGAAGAAACGAGGAACATTTTTCTATGACAAACCTGAGGCATCTGATGGTTCTCACCATTTGTTAACTGAAACTTAGAGGAACAAAAATTCGGGATTTGTGTCATTTGAGTGTTTATCCCATGATTTTCCTGTTGATTTTTTCCCATGGAAATAATGGGGATAAACGGATAAACTACCTATTCACCAGATGTATTGTGGGAGGGTTCACCGGTTCACCAGGTGCATCGTTGGGGTGATGCGGGTGCGTGATTTCAGCACTGCCACAGAGGCCAACGTTTTTTCAAGGACAAGGGAGTACTGTTGTGTTGTTAAGTTGTTTATATATACATAGTGTATAAAGAGTATATAAAGAGTATATGTATATATATATATGTATACACATAAACCATATATATATATGCATAGATATGATGCATATATGCATCTCTGCTTGTGTGATTGGTTTTGGGATAGAAAGGGCCATACCTATTTATATACTGTCAACACAGGAGAGTCTTTTTTGACATGATTGATAAAGGTAAACCAAAACCATCGCTTTTTGGGTGCACAGATTTTGGGAAACTGACATAAACCGTACATGCAAACATGTGTGTGTATATATATATATTTATATTTACATATATACACTGTATTGTACTGTGCCTAAATACACATATATGTATATACATGGAATTATCCCTATTTAAACATCTTTCAACATCATTTTGCTGAAAGTCATTTTTCACAGACACTACTTTCCCGATGGATTCAAACTGCTGGACTGCCTCACAGTGGTTTGGTGATAGGTTCTGCAGTCCAAAGTGATGATGTTCTCCAACCAGATTGCAGAGATTGTCCTATCCCGAGTGGCACTTTTGCATAATTTTTGACTGCTGGTGGACAAAAACGTGAAGAACCATTTGAGATGGCAAGGCAAATGTCCATCTGGTTTTACAACGTGCTAGGTATCACCAAGTAAGTCAGCCGTCAGCTTTTATCCATCAAATGGTGGGCTTTGGCCCACCTGGAGCTTTACCTGAGAGTGTCTCAGGTCCATGGTGTGTGCAATGAGTTTCATGGCGTATGGAGTCTTAGTTTCATGGGAATGGTTCAGAGTTGGGAGATGAAGGCTTGATTTTGATCTTCTTGATGATGATGATGATGATGATGATGATGATGATGATGATGATGATGATGATGAAGTACATTTTAGGACATGTGTTTTTTTTCTTTTTTCTCTTTCTGACTCTTCGCGCATCAAGTTGCCAAGTGCCATCTTGACAACCCTAAGCCAGTTTTGCACACAGGCACCGAACAAAAACACCGGGGAAACCTTCCTGGTGATTTGGAAGGAGAGTGAGGATTCAGGAGCAAATGAAGTGGTTGCGACTGATCTGGTAGACTTGGCAGTTGTGTCAGTTCCACGCAACAGGAGTTTTTTTTTTCGATCCACTTCAACTGTAGCTTGTAACTTGAGACCTGAATCCAACCAAACCCAGTTGTGCAGTCATTGTTCAATGTTTCTAACTCATTTTATTCAACTTGTGCATTATATTTGCATCAAGTGCAAAGATAGTTTTCCCCAAGTTGATAATTGTCATCCCATTCCCAGGATGATTCTTCCATCCCTCGCCAGGACTGGCAAGCGAGGAGCTTATGGCGAGGTTTGCGGAAGGTGCCCTGCCGTTGATGTTTACTTCCCTTAGCCGCCTTAGCCTAAAGATGTGAAAGCTGAGCCTGTTTCCAGTGATCTAGTGACTGACTCCCAGGTAGAATGAGAAGTTTCATACCATAGGTACAAGCGTTTTTTAAATGTTGATTGAGTTGTCTTTTAGGGGGAATGATGCATGATTGGTTATTATTCTCTTCCAACTTTTGGACTGTTTTTTGTATGTCTCGCAACTCCTCACTATCGCCTGAGCTAGGATATCCTCAATGCCTCATGCACGTTCAGTGTGTCAAGATCATGTTTACCTTGGAAAGTTGTTTCATCAATGATGTTAGCACTTCGCAACATCGGTATTGTTGATGCACAAAATCCTGCACCACCTAGGAAGTCTGATCCACCCCAAAAAAATCGATGTGAATCGGTTGCAGGGTCCATCGTTTCCTCCGCTGCCATGATCGGTGCGGTGCACCGGTCGTCAGAGACTCAGGGATGCAATACTGTGGAGCCCTGCATGGGTTGATGGTAGGGTTTTATACTCAACCTGTGACATTTGTGATTTTTTCTGTGCTTAAAACCAGTACAAATAAAGAGATATAGGGGCTTCTCTGTTTTTTTAGATGATCCGATTCAACTATTCAATCCAACATAGAGTCTCGTTCTAACTGCCGAAAGTTAAAAGTTGATCATCCAAATTTGGTGATGGCTTGTTTTTTGCCGATGTTGGAGATGGTACCAACAGCCTGTCAGTCTTCAGCTATCACAGCTTGAGGCCTTTGCTGGGAAGCTACAGAGAACATCCTGGTCTTCAGTATCGCTTAGGCGGCCGTCAAAAGTAGGGAGATTATCTTTGGAGGCTTCTTGTTTGAAGACTTCTACTGGTACACTGTAGATACATGGATTTGCTTTATGTTATCAACATCTGGTGGGTGTTGCAAAGCTCCAGATTTCCGAAATCCATACAGGCCCTTTCACGGCAAAGGCTGTTTCTGCTTTTATGGGAACAGATCTTTTGTGACATTTCTCTTGTCCCAGACAACTCATTGAAAGCGTTTCCCGGGAGTGATGTTTCGGTACTTTCCTGGGCCTGGAGAGGTTCAAACTGCCGAGTGCATCTCAGTATTGGCCTTCACAAAGGTTGGGCCATTGAAGGTGCTGTTCGGTGCCCAAAAGGTCTTGGGGGAAAGCTTTATCAGAAAACCGGTGAGCATCACAATTGAAGAAGAGAATCTAAGAAACTAACTATATTTGCAAGAGGGTGAAGATTGGAATGATGCTTGTGTGGATCAGCCGCTTTCTTTGATCACTGCCCAGTTGAGCATTTCTGATCTAAAGAGTTTGTCTATGAACTGTGAACGCATTTCTGAACTTCAAAGTTTCGCCAGTGATTAGTGGCCGGGAACTGAGGTTGGTAGCGAATTCAAGATCGATTGCTCCTACTTGTCTCCCAACGTCTCCATTGCCACCTCCATCGAACGATCCACGGTGCTTTGCCGTTGCCGTCGGATGTGAGACATTTGTTGGGCCCAGTTTTGTTTGGGTCCAAAACTTGGCAGTTATTCCAAAGTTTTGTAAATAGTGTTCAGGTAACAAGAGTCCCAAAACGCAGAAAGTGAATGGTTGATGAAGTGAAAGTTGATGCTTCAAAAGCTGTCCGTTGGAAGTTTGTGGAAGGATGGGTTTTCACGGTTTTTTCCTTGTCGCCGTTTGTCGTCCCTCTGTGGTACAGGAAGTCTATAACGTCTCCGTCATCGTGGCTCAGTCTGTCAGGAGATCTCAGATGAAACAACATATCTCGCCAACAAAAATCTGAAATGATGGGTAACTATTGAATTCAATGAGCTTAGGATACTAAACCAACTTTTTGAAGGTTGATTCTTTTCCAAGCTAGTCATGAATTTCGGGTACTTCTGATGAGGACAGGACCGTTGTACGATCTTGTATTCGCTATTGAGGTCATAGACCTCGTCTCACAAAATATGAGGTCTGGGGTGGCTGGATCCTGGGGAATGGAAATAGTGGGCTTGGGGGATGGTCAGATTCGGTTAGATGGGCAGCAAGAGCTTGTAAGTGGAGCAATCTGAAAGAGGTGAACAAATGTGGTGTTGAAATCCTTCTATGGATTTATTGGAAACATTCTTCTTAAGCAGCATGACCACGGCAGCACCTGTTTACACTTGTAGGTGTCAACTAAGATTGATCGACAAGGTCGTCATTCGAGGCCAGACTGATGACAGATCATCTGAGGTCAGACTGGAGTTGTGTTGAAAAAATATCAGCAGGATTACTGATGATGGAAGAAATCCGGCTAACCAGTTGAGGTTGGTAGTTTTTCCATGTATCCCATTATTTACAGGGTTTTAGCACCATCCCTGGTGGTTCAGGGTTATCAGTGAGACAGTGAAACTGTGTATCCGCGTGGCAGTTTATGGGTCCATAGGTCAGTTTACAACTTACCAGGTCCATAGGTTAGTCCACCCTTCAAAAGTAAAATGACTTTCAATTCTCAGGGTGGCAAAAAACTTGGGGTGCTATGACTGCAATCCTCAAATCACGGCGAGGTTCACCTGCTCCCATGGAGCTCTATTGTGTGGATCTGGATTATATGAGCATGGGGGCCAAAGGATGCAACAGATGCAACGGATGGTGAGTTAGTTGATGTCACACTGGGAGCTACCGATCCTGGATCCTGGGTGGTGATTTTGTTTCAGTTATCGGGATGTTAGGTCATCCCGATCCCAAAACAAGGAGATGATCCAAGTTGATTTTGGAATTCTCAGGGTGGTGAGAATCCACCTAGTCAAGGATATGTGAACTGGGATGATCATTGCCAGTCAGAGTCGATTCCATGGGAACTTTGAAGCTCTCATGTCATTCCGGTGGTATATACATTCAATTGAGGTGATGAGTACTAAGAAGTTTCCCCTCCGGTTGAGGATGATTTAGAAGTTGGCACAAATGTGACGTTTCTCTTCTCATGATTACCATTCATTTTTTTTTGAACCCTGCGCCAAATTCAGACAAAAGATTTTGGGCCCCCAAACTCTTTGGGAAAGAGATGAAACACACAAACCCTGGTTTTTTTTCGTTTTTTTTGGGATAAGCTCCCCCACCCCAGTTGTTGTGGGGATCGCCAACGCCGCCAAGGTGTTGAGGTAGATTTCACAGCTCGGCCGAAGGTGAAGTGGAGATGATGACATGAATTGGGTGAGTCTGGTTGTCTGCATTTATGGATGTATAGATGTATGCTCATACTGATACTGTATGGATCTATGACAGTTCTGGATGTATGTTTGGACCTAATGTAGGGATGGAAAAGAAAGTTCTGGAAGTATTTGGAAGTTTTGAGCCAGGTTGTGGGGTGGTTCTATTCAACATAGTTATTAGTTTTTTGTATGTCGAGTCTATCCTATTCTATCCATTGGTCGAAAAAAACCGTATAAAGAACCTTTATTTAAGTACTCATGCACAAAAAAAACCATGAATTTCGAGTATTGGTTAAAAAATATGTACACCTGCATTTTTTCAATGCCAAATTTTCAATTTACAGTGCATAAATCATCATCTTCGCGGGACCTTTAAGGTGCTTCTTTAAGTATTTCTGGAGTTGGGTTCGAATTTCACCACCAACTCCACCGACTTGTCTCCACAGGTTCCCTGGAACACCAGGCAGCGCTTCAAGGTGCCTTTGTTGAGTTGACCCTTCAAAAAATAAGAGGTCATTGATGGGGGTCTCGTAGATTTTTGTAAGCGTCAAAGATATAACAACGGGAATGCTCGGGAATTTTCTTAAGGATTTTTGTGTGAATCAGTCATGTCTTTTAAATTGTTGGGATTTTTCTAGGGACAATGGGGAGTGCTGCTGGGATTTTGGAGTGATGTCAAGGTGAGACAATGGATGGAACAAGAGAAGAATGCGGTACTTCAAAAGGCAGGGAACTTGGAGACGGGCTGCATGGCAGCCAAGGAATGTCCCAAAATTCATTGCTTGGAAGCTGAAAAATGATGAGAATCTACTGAGAAACGGGATGCGAATTTTCAGACTCCATTGGAATTTGCAGCGGTTGTTTTCATGGTGGTGGAATCAAATTCACAAGGTTTGCTCTATTTTAGAAGCAGAATCATCGCACATGCTGATCATGATCCGTTTGGTGTTGGCTCCAAAATGGTATTCTGTATTTGATTTCCAAAACATCCTTCACTTGATACATGGACTCCCCTTCCCCAAGGGTGGGTATCTTTCCCAAAAACCTTCCCACCACAAAATCTTTGCCAAAAAGGACCTCTCGGAGGTCTTTAACACTGATGAAGTGCGGAATCCCAGTGGGTGATTTTTTCGCTCCGATTTTTTTTGGTGGGTTTTTTCAAGGGGGAAAAAACATCCCTTAGGCTTCCAAGTGCTTGGAATCACCCAAAGAAAGGGTGATTTCTTGGCAAAATGCTTTGGGTGGGATTTTTTCCATCCAAAATTCTCGAGATCTTGGCATCTTTGACATCTTCGCATTCCTAATCAGCTCGAGCCCGGTTTAGGTGATAGCTCAAATGCGTGACTGCTTTACAGTGCCTTGGCAATGGCTTTGTGGGAGTCGACGTGAAGCCAAAAAAAACAACGTCCAACATCCAACATCCAACAGCACGGCGGGGGTCTACCGCGGTATGGGTCTCCCATGGATTTCGATGGATGATTTTTTGAGGGGTTTTTGTCCCAGGCCCAGTCTCATGGATTTCGTTGGATGATTGTTGGCAGGTGGAGTTTTTCCAACTCTTCAACATGGGCTACCAGAACTATTCTCAAGGCGAGTGGCAGGTCGCTCGGCGGATGCTGTGGGGGAATCTCAGGTTTCGGCTTCGGCTCGTGGCCTGGTGGAAGGCGACAGCTGTTGGGAGATGCATGGAGTCAAATCCATGGTGGGTTTGGTGGTGGTGGTTATCATGGGAAACATCTTAAGGATCTGGAACTTGTGAATAATGCCTCTGGAATACGCTGTTTCACACCAAACTTAATCACCAACTCATCATTGACACTTCAGGAAGCACCTGAGCAACGAAATAGACTTTGTATCCTGCCCAGAAGAAAGCAAATACAGCAGGACACAATCCTGCAGCAGTGGAAATGGTAGTTAAAACTTTGTAGATCATTTTTTTTCATTGCATGAACTGCTGTGTTTCGTCCAACGGTATCACTAAAGGTACACCAAGCAACCCTGCAGGTGCCTTTTTTGTTCACACCTCACCTCCTCCCCGAGGATGGAGATCAAAAGCCGCTTAGCGCCGGATGATGGTCCGAGTACTGCTCTGCTGAAGTACATGGAGGCGCTAATGGCTTTCTATTCGGAAAGGAGCTTTTGGTAAATCGATGAGGAAGTATTTCAAAATTTTCCGCCGGAGATGATTTCAAGTGTTAGTGCAACACTTCAACAAAGTATGGGTTGATGTTAGTAAGGACACCCAACTGCCTTTAGCAGAAGCACAGCACTCCGAACCTCCCGACCTTTGCAAACTCGCCAGTTCCCCCACGACTTTGATGCGCCAAAAGAGTGGATGGGTGTGAGAGATTTGGTCCGGGCGCCTCAGTCTTTTTGCATTCGGAAATGTTAAAACCACTTTGCGGACAGTGATTGTTGTTGTCAATCTTGGTGAAATTGTGAGTAAACAAATTGTTATATATAGGTATCAGATATGTATGTAGACTTGTGACCTTAAATTTTCCCCTTGTTGAAGGGGAAACGAATGGAGGAATACCTCGGGAACAGCCATTTTCGGTGCCTGATTTTCATGGAAACCTTATTCCTAGGTGGGCTATTGAAACCTGGCCGTTCGGGAGCTCTGGAATGGCTGCGATTTGATGGGGTGCTCCTGATGTGAATCATACAACTAAACGTGACTTTTTTCTCTACTTGTGAAGGATACATTTGTTGTTGAAGTTTTTCTTGAATTTGTTTTTTTTTTTTTTTCTGAGTTTTTTTTGTTTTAAAGACGGAACATCTGTGTTTTTCCGAACTTTTTACAGAAAAAGTGGTTTGTTTCAAGCTGCTTTCGGGAGTGATGCTGGCATTTTGGTATTTTTTTGTTCTGCCCCAAGGTCTTGGGACGGACCAGTGGGTCACACATGCCCCGTGCACACCGTGACCCATGGCAGTGGGCTAAGGTCGCGAAATTGTCACTGGCAGGGGTGATTATATCAAGAGGTGATGTGAAACCTAAGAGAACCAGCATCATTTTGTAAAGTTACAAGGGTTCCAAGATGACCAAGAAACCTTGGACAAGGTGCTTATGACCTCAGTGTAGTTTGTATTGATTGAAAGTTGATCACTTAAGCTTAAGTGCAGGTTCCGGCTCACTATTGACTCATATAATGACCCTTGTGTAATGGTAGAGGCCTCCTTTAAAAGGATGGTCTTCGATACGTCCGTTTCCCCTTTTTTTGTGACGACTCAATGCGCGCAAGGGGGCAAAAAGGATCAAGGGGGCTTGTTAAGCTGTGGACAAGGGTAAGGGGAAGGGCAAGATGTTCAGTAAGTAACGTAAGTGGGGTTAACACACGCACAGATACATATATTTCATTTATATAATATGATGATACTATTGTATGAGTTATATTAAAAAATACATATGTATATGTACAAGTATATGATTATGTATGTGAAATATGTATCTCTCTGAAAAAACATATATATATATATATGTAAATACATGCAACCATGTGTCACATCATATATCTATTTGTACACAAATGAGGTAGCTCACTTGCAAGACAATGCGGGACAGTTTTTTCTGCCTCATCTTTGATTCCTTCCAGTCTTCGGGCACAGTCTTCTAGGAGCAACAAGTTTACACTCCGCCAAACAATCATAGAAGTACCTGCAAAAAACTACAATTAGAGCGTCATTTTTCTATTCATTGAGATGATTCCGGCAATACCAGGGGTATGGGAATCTGTCTGATTCGATTCTCAATTTAGGTCAATTTTGCACGAAACTGTCCCCGTCCTGGTAGAAAATTCCTCACCTGCTATCCAAAGAGAAATTCGAAATTCAGAGGGCTAAGCAGCTGAAATTGTAAACATCCCATGAAATGACCGCGTTTTTTCAACATCACAACCAGTGAGCCGGATTTTTTTCAAACATCACTGAAAAGTCGTTTCCCCTGGACTGAAATGCCTGACGTGCTTCGGATCAGACGGGGATGAAAACCGGAAAATTGCCACGTGCAACTGGGTTGCCGTCCGAGAAAAACATGGTTTGGACGCAACTCTGCATGGCTCTCAGTTTTTGCCAACTTTTAAAGGGGGGAAATGGTGTAGATTTTGGGCTGGTGCAAAGCAAGCTGGTAACCATAGGGCCTAAGGAGTATTGAAAAACCATTTTGTCAAATTCTGAGATAAGGGACCCCTCACAAAAAGAAGTTGGTGCATTTCGGTGGTCAGCAAAACAGGAATGGCACCTGGCACACCTTCCGCGCCCCCTCCTCCTCCAAATGCTCCGAAGGCTGGGAGTGGCAACTGAAGGATTGAGTGCTGAAAAAATTCTCAGCAACTTCCTTGTGCAATAGAGGATAATAGAGGATTATAGCTAATTTTTCTTTGTTCTTTTCCTACTTGGGGAAATGATCCAATTTGATCCAATTTGACTCATATTTTTCCAGGTGGGTTGAAACTGCTTCAGAAACCACCAACTAGTTAATTTTTTGTTCGGGCATGGGGGTGAAAATTCTACCAACCATGCCCCTTTCCTGCGGTGAAAAAGAATTCGACCGCAGGCAGTGAAGATTGGATCGCAGCTCCAGCCCATTCCAGTTTCTAGAGTCGGGGGCTCTCACCTTGGTGGGTGAGGATTTCAAATTGGAAGAAATACCCTTAAAAAGGCACTTGAAGTCCGGTTGGGATGTTGAATGAACTGCTACTTGGCTACTTCATCTTTGAAACATTCCTCATTTAGGTAGGAGTTTGATGTGATTTGTTTGTTTTCCATCATCAAACTATTAGAAATGGATCGCCAGCTGTATTCCTACAAGAACTCCCTGCCTGTGCGGGGTGGGCGCAAGCTGCAGGATTCCAAATCGACCGAACCATCGGTGGATGGGCGAAGTAGGGGGATCTCAGTTGGGGAATTCAATTTGGAAGCACCTGGGATGTAGAAAACCTGTGGTAAAATCATTGGATGAAGCAGTTGCTTACTTCAATTTATATAATTTATTAAACGCATAGATGATAATACAATCAACATGGTCACAAATCACCAATTTCGAACCAGCTCGCCAGCTCGCAGTTTCTAGAGAGCTTCGGACTTTTTTGTTTTAGACGTGGCTGTGGATGTTTTGCCTGTTGTTTTTTTTGGGGAAATAGCCTTTCCAACATAGCCGCGTTGGTACTGATATCAAGGCATACGACATATTAATGTTCAGCCTCTGGCAAAGATAGGATGGAAAGTTGAAAAACCCCACGATTTGCAAGCAGCTTGCCATCTTCTTACCAGGCAGTTGATTTCAATAGCACTGAGAGAAAAGCTCTAATGACAGTTGTACCGTTGTCTCACTGTGAAAGGGAAAGACTTTTTAAGTGAAATTGTCATTGGCTGAGGTCTACCCTACCTCAAACCGGTTTGTTTAAGCCATTCGACCATCAATCTTTCTGTCAGGTAACAAGGGATCCGTCCATACGGGCTCGGACGATGTTACCAAAGGAGCCCGGAACAAAAGCACATTTTTCAGTATAAAGAAACATAGACTTGAGCTTTGATTGTTGGATGTTGACCGTTTGCTAAGTTGTTTGTACTTTCAAGCCCTGTCAGATGAGTTGTGATGTAGAATTTGGATGTAGTGACGGTTGTGTTTGCCTTCAGGACCTACAACTCCACGATTCACTAGACCAACACAAGCAAAACCCAACCACAATAGTGGGGGTGACTCAGATTCGCCGGGGTCAGTGCTGCACACCAATCCAGTTTCCAAGACCAAGAAGCAGTTGTATTGGGAAATACGACTACCCCTCAGCCTCAACAAGCCTCATCCATTTTCATGTTGTCGATCTCCTGGGTCAGTCCGTGGATGCTAAGGAAAGCTTTTGCCGTTGTACAAACGCGTGTCCAGAATCATTGTGGAAACCGGCATGTTGTTTTTAATCCAAGTTTTTTGTAGTAGCTCTTCAGTAAGTAAGATTTCATATTGAATCTCAAGAATGACAAGATAGGATCATGAATCATGAGTCGATCATTTTTCAGCTTCAGGGTGACAGAGCCGTTTTGGAGAGTGATCATGCTTCAACCTCGTGCCAGGTTGACAACACGTACTTCATGATTTTCACCACCATTCTTACCTTCTATGCGCTGACTGCAGACGATTTGAGGACAACTTTTTGAAGAATCCCAAAGAAAATGGCTGGTTCCAGGGTTGAACAAAAGGTGGTCAAAATGATAGACCTGGGAGTCTGGGAGACATTCCAAATTCTGAGTTCCTTGGTCTCTGTGTAGTGAAGTTTCCTTGCAGGATCATCTGCACCGAAAAGCCTGCAGACATCGTTTTCAACCTCATTGGTCTCTTATGCAGCTCAGCCATGCAAAGATGTGAATGGGGTCGGTTTGGCATGGAAGTACAACTAAGAAGATATTAATCATAGAGATGATAGCTTTCAATCCGAGACTGAGTCATATCATTGGACCATACGTGGAAGTACCAACCTTTGAGGTGTCTCGTCATTCACCATCAAATCTCCAGGTTGCTTAGGAGGGAACATTTTCACCGTCGCCGAATTACTGAGGTATCACTGTGTTCTCCTGTGAGGTGCTGAAATGTCGCCACCCGGTGGTACTGTTGGTTTCGTTAAAAGAACGACAGGATGTATATTCATTTGGTGCTTGTAATAGGACGTTGGTTGAGCAAACAATTGAAATGACATTTGGCGGTCTTGACATCTTTGATTGCAAAGATGTCATAGTATCCTAGAGGTGGTTGTTTGATTGTTTTTTGGTATAATGGAATGTCCTTGTACCGTGACTGTTTGAGTTTTCAAACGGTTTGAATACCGTATTTCCATGTGTTTTGGGAGACAGCCGTGCTTGATTCCACCCCACTTCCCACGCTTTGATGTGGCAGGTAGTTCTCTCTTGCTGGGGCAAGGCATGCTGAAAGGGACACCTGACTGGAGCTGATCAAGCCGGATATTTGAGCTCCAGTTGTTAAAGACTGGCATTCCGGTCACGTTATTTCGACATCCCTTGAAGCTCTTCATAAATTAACACCATACAGTATTGGAATCATCAATTCTTACAATGCTTCTGATGGTACCATTTCTAACATCTTAAGAAAAGACCCTCTTTTCTTGAACACATCCTCATATCCTATTCATCCAAAATCACCACAAATCACCGTTCGGATGTCCCAAGTTCTCCAACTGCTTTTTGTTGGAGGTGGATTACTATCTGAGTTTTTTCTTTCTTCTGGATGTGATCAGCACAGCGACCCTCCTGTCCATGAACTCAAGATTCGAGGGATTGGACCGGAAAAAAAAAGCGAGACCGATGAAACCACCAGTCATCATCCATACAATCGAAGTGATAATATGAGGAGATCTGCAAACATGATGCTGTGACAACCAGAATGGTTACAGTCGGCAAAATGAAAAGATAAAATGATGATTGACAGCGATGTGCTTTTCATTGATCTTCATCCAGCTTCATTTGAGGCTAGATCTGACCTGGATCAGTGAAGCGATTCAGGCCACGGCAGTGGGAAAAATTTTTGAGACTTGATGGAAGACATGCATAAATAAAGCGATGTTTTTGGGGATTTTGTTTCGGAAAATGAATCCCAAACAAAAAAACATCTAGATATATCTTCAAATCATGGATGATCCATTTACATATTGCAAGAGCTGTTAAAGTTGTTCCCTTCGAAAAATATCAATTTGCTTGAAACTGTCAGTCCTTGGTGTCTGGGATTGTAACTTCTCCAATTGAAAAGGGGTTTTGTGTTGCAGACTTTCAACCCTCACAAAATGACAGCGAAATCGCATCAAACTCGGATGTTGGACATGAATCTATAATCAGCTTTCTAGTGCCTTATGTCTAACTAACCTCCAAGAGGTGCAGGTGTAGCTTCTGAAGGCTTTGATATTTTGAAAGCAAGACTTTCAGAACTCCCTAACTTGCATGCATACAGCGGTGACCCTGATTCACTAATGTTCAGCACATGTTGAAAACAAAAAAAAGTTGTATAGAGATACAACAATTGATTTGATGGAAACCGCTTCCTTTGACTCAGTCTCACCTTGGCTTTGGAAATCTACAAGCAATCTTTGAGATCCTCATTGGTGTTCCCTCCCGAGAATTTTTTGGTGGGTGCAATGATAAATGCAAATGGCTTCCAAATTTCGGATATTAGGTGAAATGTCAAGATCTCAAAATTTTTGTCATGATTCGAAAGTTGGCAATTTTTAGATATCACATCTTGGATTTCACCTTGCAACATTTGAAGAACCCCCGTCCTTTTTTCCTGAACATCCCTCAGGGCGGCGATAGTGGTGACTTAAGGTCGGGAAGGAGCTCACGTGGGGGAACAAATTCAGAGGGAGAAAACCTGTTGTTGGTTGATTTACACCCTGGAAGATTAACATGGAACCTGAAAATGATGGTTTGGAAGGTGATTTTCCTTTTCAATTGGGTGATTTTTAGGTTCCATGTTGATCTTTCGTGGTGTATGCAGAGGATTACATACCCCTCTTGGAAACTAACATGTCCTCTCCCAAGGTTGTTGGAAAAATGATTGTCCATTTCCAAAGGTGGGATATGTGATCGTTCCATTGCTGTTTTTTTGTTTTGCCAGTTTACGGGGTTCCCCCTAATACAAAAACGGGATGTCGTTTAGGGGGGAGAAAAGCGGCTTGATTGTGTGGCTCAATTTCCGGGATTAAAACTAGGAAGTTTGATGGTCGAGAAATCTAGCAGTAGTCAATTAGTCACAAAAACTCTTGGATCAAAAATCCAAGTTGAGTGGTGTTTCGTTGACCTTCGCTGCAAATGATGTCCTGGTGTGTTTTTCTTACGAGGTATCCAGACATCACGACGTTTTTTCATGTTTTTTCTCTAGGCAAAACAATCTCCGGGTGACCAGGACAGCACGGGTTGGTGCCCGAGCAAGTCGTGTGGTCCGCGTTCTGCGGTTAGTTGGGGGCCACAGATCCGGATGCATCCGGATGGATGTACATGTATTAACCTATTGTATATAAGTACACAGGCATATCCGATATGAGTTGAGATTTATAGATTATACAGTATACACATATCTACTTATAAAAAACTATATATTTGTGATATATATAATATAAATGATATATAATATATACACATGTATATTATATGCAATATTGCACATTATATACATGGTATGCAGCCACATACAATATATGTGGAACCTATACATACACAATCATACACATGTATTTGTATTTGTATTTATATAGTAGTGGAGGGGTTTGGGGTATAGTTCGCTGTCACGATTTCCCCCACATATATTTCATCACTACTAGAAACATTTTTCACCCCAAATCATGTAAAAAATATCTTAACATTCTTATTCCCATATCGTGACATCGAACTAT
>DF243762.1:0-41884 GCA_000507305.1 Breviolum minutum Mf 1.05b.01 | reverse complement strand
TTGTCTCAAAATTGCAGGCAGTTTTCTAGTTTTTGCTGAGATGTTAGCTTGTTTTTTATGTTTTTTCCAGCAACCCAAGATTTTCAACTCATCTCAATGGATGTCAGCTTCATCCTGCCAAGCTCCTAATCTCAGCTCCCTTCCCAGGCATCTGGGTTTTCTTGAGCTTGACACTGGCGTTCCCGTCATGCCAGTCATTCCAGTCAAAGATCCCGTTGGTGTGAGGCTGGGATAGATCGTAGGAGTGCTGCCTTCACCGGGGCAAGGTAGAAGCAGCTCTGAAAACCATATGATTCAACCATGAGGACTCACTTTTTCTTCCCAAAAACGGAACTTCCCCAAAAAAAGGAAGTAAAACACTCAACGATTCGTCTCCCGTGTCTGGACCCACCTACGAAGAAACGTGGTGAGTTGGTGGCACTGTGAGCACTGGATACGCTGACTGGCATGTTTTGCAACACTGGCCTAAGCTGACTGCAACATCCCAATGGAGTCATCCAGTCCCTCAAGAAGTCCACTTCTGAGTGAGCAGACATTGGTGTTGTTGGCAATGACTGTGCCTGAAACAAAATGAATCCAAAATCTTCCAACAAAAAATCTTCTCCACTGAAATGGATACAAAATCTCAGTTGCCAGTTGCCGAAAAAAGGATGTCCTGGACGACCCTTCGCAACATGGTTTTGCCCAGTTCCCGCCTTCACAATGTGGGGCACCACAGGCACTGAGGATACTCGAAGAATGGCCTGGTCACAGGAGATTTGTCCAAACATTTTTGAAAACACTTTCAATTCAGTAGGTCTTCACTGTATTCACTTCTTCAGCTATCACAACTTAATACCAAGTGTTTGAGGTGTTGTTTTTTGAGGTGTTGTTTAATGTTGTTCAGGTATCAGATATCATTGATATCATTATGTTTCATTGCTGAATCGTGGATCCCGTGGACGGGGGGAATGATTGAGCCTGGCCCGGCTGAGCGACCACCGATGGGTTCACCGAAGTCGTCGTCACACGAGGGCCTGCCAGGGGTGTTTGTGATGCTGAAGACGTTCAACGACATGGAAGGGTAACCATCTTCTAGTCCAACTTGAAATCGAGAAATGGGGAAAATGTTGAGTTTTTTAACTTTAAATATAGGTGACACACTGTCTTGGCGGTAACAGTGGATTCACTTTGGTTAATAGGCTTCCCTTACCAATGAATAGATCATTTATCAACTGTTACATGGTTTCTACAATTTCTTCTTCTCCCATACATCTGGGTGTCCCCAACCATCTTCCCACTGAACACGAGGACTTAGCCTCACAGAGCAAGCGCTTCGGACTGGTTGGGAGAGTGGGATTTTTTTCCAATTCCACGGGGAGGATTTTCTCGAAAAATCCTGACCTTTTGCTTGAGATGAACAAAATGGAGAAAATGTTGAAAATTCCAGAAATCAGTACAAACAATATTTTAACAAAAACGAAAAAAAAACATGTTTCTAGTACTGACCTCGGAGAAGAGTTTTTTAGAAATCTGCACACTGTGAAAATCATGTTTTTTCAGAGAGACAATTCACCGGAAAAATCCATTTCCTTGCCAAGAAACTCCTTCATCTTTCCCAAGCTTGCCTAAGAAACCATGTGGCAGGCGCAAATGAGACTCTGAATGACTTGATGTTTCGCAAATTCCGCTCACCAGCTTAAAACATGTTTAAAAGCTTCAATGCGTATGGGTGATGGGGATATTTGCCATTTACAACTATTTTACATCTACATACTGATGCATGGGTTTCTTCAACCTACAGGCATGTTGCTCACCGCGAGCCTGTGGTGTCAAAGTCCTTGGCGTCAAATTGGACTGACCTTGGAGCTGCGGAGCTGTCAGCAACGGCTAGTTGCCACAGGCATGATCCATAAATCATATGTTCAGCTACATTCATAGTTCCATTCTAGCCAATATCATTGAATGTTTCAACCATTATGATTCTGTTCTGCATCCTCTTGAAATCTTTGAACACGTTCTATTTCGCACTCAAACGTTTTTTTACGGGTACTGCAATCATTGTTACATAACAAAAATTACTGTAACAAACGAACAATGATATAACTCAGGTGAGAAAAACCAGCCTATACATCAACTGTATCAATACGTTTTTCTGTGGTTTTTCCAACATCAAACAACGCTACCCTTGACAACTTGATTGCTCTATCTGAGGTATAGGCTGGTGACCAGCACCACAGGAGCTGAGGGTGATCGTACCAAGGAGCCTCATGTTAGATCAACAACAACCATGGTATCGTTTACACACACAACCACTTGGATGTTTCCGAAAATAGGGGGGTTTCCCCCCAAATCATCCATTTTAAGAAGGTTTTCCAGTATAAACCATCCATTTTGGGGTACCAAAATTTTGCGAAACACCTACGTTGACCTTGGGGTGTTTTCATCATCCAAAAAATCCTTCTCCAGTGAAGAAACATGCCTTTGGTATTTGGGTCCATAAAATCATCTTGATACTGAATTACCCTTTCTCCCAAAATCATGGTTCAGTGGAAAAGTACCTGAAATCAGAGGAAAGGAAACCATGGGAAGCACAGCCATTTTCCACTGAACCATGATTGTGGGAGGAAGGGTGTATGTATATATGTATATATATATATATATAAAGCCACCACTGGACACAATGTAAAGCTCCAATTGATCCTGACATGGTCCCACACCTCCTACGCCTGGCAATGGCAACTGTGCCATCACGGAAGGTGTTACAACATCCAGGCCTGAGAGGTTGCTCTGTGCAAAAACCACTATAATTCTGAAGTGAATCACGGCTTGCCAGGTCAACAGCACCCTCATCATGGCTGGGTTCAAAAATTTTATTAAAAATTCAACATCAAAATGGTCATGTTAAATACCTGCGAACTGAAAAAGATCTCTAATCTTACTAGATAAAAAATAGAGTCAAATAAGAAATTGCTGAGGTTCCGAGCTCTGGGTCGCTTGACGTGGTTGGCTTCTACGTCGCACCACCTTTTCTTCACCTGTGAAAGTTTCAGAAGTTTTTGACGCCCCAAAACCTCTCCAAAAAAAAAACAATCACACCGTGTCGTGAACATGAAACAAAAAAAAAAATCGTCCGTTTTTTTCACATCCCACCCCCCTTTCAAATTTAAAAGAAAATCGCCACCCATCTCCCCCCCAACTCCCCCCACCTTCGTTTTCTGGAGCATTTCCAACCCCACCCGCAGGTGGAGTCGCCGGAACTGTCGAAGTTGAACCCGAAGGTGCTACTGTCCAAGTGGGGAAGGTAGCCTCCAACGGTGTCAACGTTTCGGGGAGATGTTGAAAGTCCAAACTCTTCCCCGGTGACAACAAAATGGTGGGGTTTTTATTGTGTTTCAAACGTTGGATTTTTGTGGATGCTGGGAATCTTGGATTATTCTGTTGGTCAAAAAGTTTGAAGTTTTGAATTTTCATATTTGAAAAGATCTTTAAGGTTACCCTTGTTTTTAAACAACAGAACCAGGTTTTTTTAAGTGGCAGCAGTGGACAGCTCGTAACTCCCTGAGAACTTTCGGCCTCCTGTTTTGGAACGTCTAAGAGTCGACGGACGGGACTTCCCCTTAGCTACCAGGGTTCCCAGAAGAAACCCACACAAGGTGACGACTTGACACGCAAAGTCGTTCCTGGAAGTCACAGGACCCAAAAAGAAGGGACCGCTGGGAAAACATCAGAAAAATATCTTGAAAAAAAATCATGCCCAATTTCGAAGCTTAGTAGAATCACTTTTGATCCAACACGCTTCAGCTTGAATCTCTCAATGGGTTTCCCAAACGAGTGAGACCTTCGAGGAGAATTGGATCGTGATCGTGGAGGCGACACCAAGCGTTTGCTTCGTCCTGTTGATGGTTTTGGTTTGCTGGATGAGAAATTAGAAAGGTTTTTAAAGAAATATCCATGATCATATGATCCAGCACAATCAATACCATGTTTATCTGGAATTTGATTGTTTCTTTAACTGATGATAAACCAGCATGCCACAGTAGCAGTCCTCGAATCGTTGTGATACACTTCCTGAGATGATCTAAGCGGACCAAATCACCCTTAAGGTCATATGCCGTTGATATTTTTACAAAATCCAGCGAACCAGTCTTGGATGGTTGAGACATTGAAATTTTGGGAAGTACGAATTTCAACCGTTGCAGCACTCCTAATCAGGTCCCAGAGTACAGAATGGACATATGTTCAATTCATTAATCATTAATCTATTTTTTTGATTTGAAATGCAAGCGTCAAACATGTGTGTGCATAACCATCCTGAAGTAGATAGAATACGAAATTGAACGTGCACTGGTCAAAACCACATCTACAGAATCGAAATCCAAAACACTTGGTAGATAGAAGATGGAGGTTTGCTTTTGCAATTTTGTATTCACTTCAGGCCTGTGAAATCGAGGAAACTGAAGACAGTGCTACTGTTTTGCCTAAATTGTTTACTTAAAACTAAATATTCAATTCCATTAATTTTGGCCAAATTGTGAATGCAGGGAGCGGTTGTTCAAAAAAAAACTCACCATTGTAGAAGACAAATCTTTCATGCATCTTTCAGAGCAGAGATTGAAGCTAGCCAGTGGATTTGCTCGAAGAAGGAAAGGAACTTGTCTGAAACATGTGTTTGCAATGTGTACATCTATATTTACATCTGCATTCTATCTGTAGCATTCTGCCGGGGGAGACCAAATCAATCCAGCTAATTATAAGTTTATAATATTTGTACTTGGTGGCGGGCAGCTTTGATATGAGGTGACATGAAGCGATTTCATTCCACTGTTTGCGTTCATTTCGGAAATTGTGATACCACAGCATTTATATATCATATCCACCTCAATCGTCCAGATAATATTCGATCCATACATGTTTGGTCTCCGCAGGTCCTGATATACTATGCGGCAGCATTCCCACTCACCCCCCTCCCCCGTGCAACGCGCATCCAGTATACAAGAGAGAGAGAGAGAGAGGAACAAAAAATTACTTTACTTCGACTGGTCCCCACCACGACATTTCAAACAACCATGTTGACACCACCCTTGTTGTGCATCTGTCGGGTGACGGTTGTTAGATTTTATGTCAGCCTCATCTCCTCCTCCTCCTTCCTCCTCTCCTTCCTCCGCCTCCTTGCCGCCACCTCTACTGCGACCATCTGCCCCGGGCTTATGTGAAATTCTTCAATGGCACTTTGCATTGCCAAGCTCACGCCCCATAATTCCCAGTGACCAGTTCACCTCTGGCAGTTTCTATTCGGACATCCTTTCTGACATATTTTCTGACATTCTTTCTGACATATCTTCTGACGTAAAAATCCGTTGCGAAATCCCTTGATCTTTCAATCGTTCATCCATGCTGTCACTTCATCATTCTAGCCTGGATCATATCATGCAGTCACTCAATCATGGTATCCCTTTAGCCCTTTGATTGCTCACTGTTTTGGTTTCTTGGTGGCACAAACTGGACGGCTTGGAGCCAAATTTAAGAAGTCGCCAGAGCACAAACAAAAAGGGGTGCGGGAAAAAAAACGAACCACCGGTCGATTCTCAAAAAATCCTAGTGTCACTGTGTACCCACTTTCATGAAACACCTATTTTTTTCTTTGTTTTCTTTTGGGGTGGATCCTCCAATCTTAAAGATCATTTTTTGGGGAGGTCGATTGGTTGAAAAGCTATTTTTTCTCATATTGATATGTCATATTTTCCGTATAAAAGCAGCTAAACCTCAAGTGAGTTGTGTTAAAAATTACGGAGAGTCCCCAACACATTGTTTTGGGGTTCGGGTGTCTTGCTGGAAAGGATTTTGGTCAGAAAATGAGTAACATCTCC
Organism: Breviolum minutum Mf 1.05b.01; assembly: GCA_000507305.1. NCBI lineage: Eukaryota > Dinophyceae > Suessiales > Symbiodiniaceae > Breviolum > Breviolum minutum. Next base: position 36,035 of record DF243762.1, on the reverse strand, counting down.
TTGGTCAGAAAATACTTTCAGCAGCTAACCTAGATTTCCAGCAATCATTCACATCTGCTATGCAAAAGGGAAACTATCAATCTTTTGGAGCACCCGACGTTGAGGAAAGAACGGGGCCTGGATTGTAGGTCGGCATTTCTTGGTAAGGTATGCTCTTTTTGAGCCACTTTGCGAGTTCGTGAGAAGCTGTGTTTTACATTGGCCGTGTTTCAGGAGATCATGTGGATCGATCTACAAAAGCGATCAAAAATGTTGGGGCCAAAATCATGGATTTTGGAGTGTCTCAAGATCCGTCAATTCATGATGTCTTGTAACAGCTTAGGTGGAGGATGCCGGAGTTTCTCCATCAATGGGGTACCCAGACCAACTCCGAGATGATTTTTAACGTGGAATCACAATCATCAACTCGGTAGAGCCCAAAAAAGAAAAGAAACGAAACAACCAGGCCCCGTTCCAACTTGACAAGTCGTTTTGATTTTTCAGGACGGGAAGCCAAATGCAAGTTGTTGAATCCAAAAATCTCAAAATCTCAGCAGAAACGGGTCGGGAATGGCACACAAAGACCCCAAAGAATATGATTTATCAACAATATACAATATAAAAGACGAAGCCCTGAACGTCTCAGGCAACGACTTTTCGTTGATACAATTTGCTTATCACTGTGATACAGTGTTTCTTGTTACTGATTCGCTATTCATCATGTGGATTGAACATCTGCTTCCTCGTTAGAGTTCCTTTTTAAAAGAAAAAAAACTCGTACGTTTCCTTTACTCCCCCAAGCGAGCATCGGAAGGGAACGTGGGTTCAGCCTTCTAAGCTCTGCATCTCTCCGCTGTGCGTGATCTGGTCGAAGATGCCGGGGGATGTGTTTCTCCTGAATCGGCAACGAGGAGGTGTGTTGTTGCCAAGCAACGCGACTCTGACCAAAGTTCTGATCACCAAAAAAAATGTATGTTTTAGGTATTTACACAAAAGCACCCCAAAAAAAACAGAAATAAGATTGTAATGGTAGCCAAGAAAAAGCGCCCAGAAAAAAAACAAAATCGGTTCCCGAAAAAAGCCAAATGATCACGTGGCGATGTTTGTTGCTTTCGGTAACGCTGCCAAGGGGCCGCAGCAGGTCGGGCACCACTCATCCTACCGACTTTGAAACAGAAACATCAATGGGCAACGTCTTTGCCTCCTTTTGGTGAAGTTCCTATTCTGAGTGAAGTGAAGTGAAGTTTGGAATCCGTTCGCAATGCACTGGTGGCACCAACCCTTCAGAAGTGCAGCTTTAAAAAACACCCAAAACGGCAGTTGCACCTGTAGTGCATCGCTGAGAAGCGCTGGTCAACTTCCCCTGAAATCGTGACTGAAATCCAATCGTCGAAATCGTCAGGCTCTGAATCGAAACTATCCCTTGACGTCCCTGGAACAGTTGTCGTGGTCTTTTCTTTTAGAGGGGGCAAGTCTACTTGGTCTCATGTATGTTTTTGGGGACCTGGACCGGTGACCGGAGTGAAAGGAGTGCCAAATTTGCCTGGTAAGTTACCTGATAAGGGCTGCCACCAAGCAATTCCCGCCTAGCTTCAAACACTACTCCACTACTCGGCACCTGTGACTCGTCGCCCCGAGGCACTTGCCAGGCTTAGCCTTCAATGGCAAATCGGTGGATTGTTGGAAAGGTCAACCCATCAATTCATTGTAAGCTTGTAGAGAGTTTGCAAAATCACCCCCAAATGATGTTTACTGAGTTGTTCCAACCAACATTGCAATTTTCTGTCAGGTTGTTTGGGTCTTGCAAGTCTTGCATGTTGTGTTTCTTCATCTTTTCTGACTTTCAACCACGAGAAATGACCTTTTGGTACTCTAAGCTGAGCACTCCCCTTCACGGCGAGAGCGTGGGGAAAGCACTGACTGGAAGGTCCCAAGGCCCTGATCACCCAAGCGACCAGTGCCCGCCAAGTTGGCTGTATCATTCCTGGCATTTCAGGCTGGTGGAAAATGTCAAGCACTCCAGGGTCCAGTGCATTTTATTGGATGTCATATGATGGGAATATCGAGCCGTGCCTATCTACAAAATGAGGTTCAGAACTTGCAAAACTTGTCCGAGCAAATGACTGTTTCAGGGCTCCCCGACAAGTCGCGTGGCGTCTTATCCCCATCCACGGAAGTGGAAATGGCGGGGTTCAAAAACGCATAGACCTGGTTGAAAGGCCACTTCATAGTCTTACACAAGTATGCAAGAAGAGTGACCTCTTTACTAGATTGCTTTCTGTTGGTCACAGCGGTAATACCTTGTGCATCCGACAAGTGCCATTGTGACAGCTTCCAATTTTACCTGACGCTCTAGGCTTCCTGCGCAGCGACAGCATTGAATGGCTGCTTGTTGCACCTGAATGGGCTTGTAACCCTGAGGGTCTTTCCAAGGACAAGATTGACATCTTGATGATTGATGACTCCGACGACCCACCAACCAGCTAAACTGGCAAAATGCAAAATGGAGAACCTCTGGTAACATCTGAACATGTAGTATGCATTCACAAATTCCCTACTAAAAAATCGCTGAAAAATACGTCGTTGCCAATTGCACTGGTGTTTTTTTGTTGCTTTCTTTCCTGAAATCGCCATTGGTGAACCCTGGAATGTGTTCGCCTCAATGGGCTGGTACTGCCGCGATTTCACGTCAGCCAAGCCCCAGAAGCATCGCACCAAGGAGGCTGCTGCAGAACCACCTGCTATCATGGTGATAGGGGCATTGGCAGCTGGTGCATTCTATGATTCTTCATGGAAGGATTTGTTGTTAAAAACCTTTGAAAGGGGCACAAGCCTCTGGAAACCTCAGCGAAACTACCGTCGTGAGTGGGAAAATCATCGTCACCTGGTCGTCCCTGTGTTGGATCACTCTGCCGTACAAAGGCAGGTGCCAGGAAGCGGAGCTGTGCCAAACCTCGCAAGATATGATCATCAAGAAAGAACTGCCACTTATTCGGGGGGAGGTGCTACGAAAATTCTTGGACATAAAAAAGGACCAAATTCGGGTGTTCAGAAATTGAACTCTGAATAATTCATAGGCTACAGAGTTCTCATGGAGCTGAACCGAAACCCCCGGAAGCCGCCTAGACTTCCTTTCCGTCCCAAGTCCTCACAGGTTTTTCGAAAAATCAGCAGGTCCAAACAATCCTCTATCTTTTTCCATGGGTTTTTCCTCAAAAAGTGCGAAGGCAGTTGCAAGAGAAAGTCAACAAATGCCCCAGACCTTCAGCAACATTCGAGCATTCCCAGGGTACATCTGTTGTCGCAGCCACCTGGTGACAAAAGGAAGTGCAACAGCTTTCGGCGGGTGGTAAAAATGACTGGAATTGTGAAGTCATGGTGCAACAGCATTTCCGTGCAAGACTCATCTCAGTGGAAGTATGTCATTACTATTGGCTATATGAAATTTATTGAAATCTGTTCAATGAGGAAAAGATATAGTGTCTTTCAAGAGCTAAGACTGACAAACAGTAAGCACCCGACGACTCCAGCTCAAAACATGCCACCCGTCCGGTGCCAGTAATGTCCTAGAGATCAAAGAAAAAACACTTGTGTTCACTCATAGTGAGATGCGTGCGTTTTTGCAAACAAAATCCAAAGAAGATTTTATATTATAGTATCAGAGTCTCATGTCTAGAGTAAGTTGCAATGAGCTTCAAGCATTCGGATATCAACTATGATTAGATGACCAATCGTTTGCTGCTAATGAGATTTGGCATGTTCAATGGTATGAGTCTTGTGAACTTGGCAATAAAAAAAGATATAAAAAGGATGTTGTGTCACATATCCCCAATCTATCCTCATATCACCATGACTCATGTCAAACTGGGTTGGTCCTCAATGATCTGATAAACCCCATCAATCAGCATTGATACCACCCAAAAAACTCGAGTTTTGCCGGATTCTGACGAGCGGCTTCCGTAGAAAACGTCCCGGTCCAAAACTAGAAAAAAGAGAATGTATCGAGTTTTATCCACTGACCCTCTCGCAGCAATTCTGGTAGCTAAACTTTTACTCAATTCTTCCACCTCCACCAATCGTTTTTTAGGCCCGCACCATGGCCGACAATGCGGCACGCAAGGATGGGAATCGAGCACCAAGGAACTCGCCAAAAGCGCGAAGCTCCAAGGAAGCACCCATCTGATCTGCACCCTTCCCACCTCGACGTTTTTGCTGTATGAAGTGATGATTTATGCCAAAAGATTGCTCCCAAAGTAGCAGGAATTAACCCCTTTTTTGGGGGGGCGAGTCACTGAGTTTGATGGTCAACTTGTTTCCGGTGTTATTTTTTGAAAAACTCAATCAAATATCCGTCCCAAGACACCACGGCTGCCGCTGCCGAAGCTGGCAGAAATGCCCTGGTGTCAAGTCCATCCCGTTACTTCGTGACTCGAAGTTCTTGTGAAATCCATGCTCCAGTTTTCATCGAGCACGGAAAGTCATCTTGAACGTGGGCTCCGCAAAAATAAATAAATAAATAAATAAATAAATAACAAAAAAAAAACATCCAAAGTGCATGAAAATCACACCTGGCTGACGTGATGTGAAAGCAGAAAAATACCATTTCCTTCAATGGACAAAGACAACAAAACTGGGTCATCATTGTTTGATGGTAAACAATGGGCCCCCTTTCTCCCAATGTTACACCTTTTTTGGTCTGTCATGCCGGAAAAAAAAAGAAAAACAAAGAGCTGGCACCTGGCACTGGCTCTGTCGCCCTGAACGGGAAGAGGTGGCACCCCCACGTGGGGAAGCGCCTTAGAAGGCTGTAGGAGCCCAGCAAAAGATGTTGCCCACCAACACATTTTCGCTGGATTTTGTTACTCCGACCATGGCGCCCGGCTGGCAGTCACATCACCAAGAATGCGCTCATTGCGCAAAACCTGCCAAATTGGCAGGTTTTCGGGTGTTTTTTCCGTTTTTTTGATCATTTAGTCTCAATTTTGTGTAAACCAACACCAGTCCCCTGAGGTGTGGGCCATGTGGATGAAGCTCTCTTGCTCCAGCACACTGAATCGCTGCCGAGCTTTGGGAGTTCAACAAAAATGCTTCGCAACTACCCAACAACAACAACAACAACAACAACAACAACAACAACAACAACAACAACAACAACAACAACAACAACAACAACAACCAAATGACACCCAAGGTGGTATTCCCCAACTTGATCACTGTCCATACTTTAAACAAACCCGAAAAAACAAAAAGAGAGGCAACAGCAAGGAATCCGCATCAACAAAATCTCCACCGAAACATCCATCGCTTGGGGGGCCCCTGCATGCTACCAGGTGTAACGCCCATCAAATCCAAGCCTCAAACCCACGGGCTTTGAGAATGGTGGGTGGGTTTTTCCAAATACCCAAGAGAATCGCCGTTCAAACCCACGGAAACCGAAAAGAAAAAAACACTGGAAAAAACGAGATGATCAGATGATACAATGTTCCATGATTTTTTGTTTGTCAAGGTTTCGATTGTTTGCAACCAAAGTGTCAGTTGTTCACAAATTGATGCGGTTTTCCCCATACCTTTTCAAAACCATCATCTACTACTTTCAGAAGTGATTGAGCATGGAAAATTAACGACATGTTACTTCTACATATACCCCCTTGCTTCAATGTGTTGGTTGTAATACGGTTGTATATACAGTTTTATGCTGGGTGTGTCCTTGTCCCAACCGTCACCCTTCCATGATTGCTGCATCCGCGATACACGAACACTGGACCGCCAGGATCCCGCACAAGATGAAACACCAGAGGCTCGGAGGGTCTTTTCCTGGCGTTCAAACGATGAGCTTACAAAATCATAGAGAAAATGATCGGATAAAAGCATTTGACTCAGCATAAGTTTGATGATGTTAGTTCATCTTTGTCATTTTGATGATTTTTATGGTGTTGATGATGTTTATCGTGTTTGATCATGTTGATGATGTTTGATGATTTCAAATGATGTTTGCTATGACTCAGACTGACCTGGCACAAAAGGAAATAACATACAGTACTTGGATGTGGTTGGGAAAGATCTGACGGTCTGAAATCACTCGTCAGCAATGGACTGTGCAAGTCGCTCCCGTTCAACCATTTCCATAGAAACTACATCAAAAGTCCTGCAGCGTAAGGTGTTGAATGTTTTTGTATCACAGGATACTATTTGTCAGTTTCTGTGTCGAACTATATATGTGTATATACAGTCATATAGTCATATTGTGTATCTTTGTAATCCCCATATGTTTCGATGTCTTCTTGTCTGCATGTCCATATCTCTAAATGGTAACTGGTATATATGGCTAAGTATGCATATTTTCATATGATGCCATTTTCACATGATGCATATTTGCATATATTGCGGATGTACATCATATATCGGCACATGTGTACATGTGCACATCTAGATTTGTACATATGTATGTATATATATATATATATCATAACCGTCATATCTTTTTTGAGCAGCTGAGACACCAGGAACATCCGCATCTGTTGGAGGTGTTGTGAGACCTCACAGGTTTTTGTTTAATCAAATCCACTCACAATCGCAACATCTGGAAAACCACTCAAAAACTGAGCCCCCAAACACGATTCACGACTAGTCGATGTTCTACGCCTTGGTCCTGCATGATTCTCGATGAAAAAAGTGGTAAAACCTAGGGCACATTCTTGTTTGAAACTCTTGTCTAGTTGGGGGTTTCAACAACCCATCTGAAAAATATTAGTCAAATTGGATCATTTCCCCAAGTGGGGGTGAAAATAAAAAATGCTTGAAACCACCACCTAGTTGCATTTCATGACCAGAATTTTGGTAGAAATTGCCTCATCTTCACTTTCTGTCATCCTGAAAAATATTGAACAAACCAAGTGGCAACTTCTCCTCCTCTAAGCGGCGAATGGTCATGGCCTAGGTGCAAAGATCTATGGATTTGTCTCAAAATGAGGGACAAGTGTTCAAAGAAAATGGGATAGAAATATGATGAAATATGTATTATTCGATGTTTACTGGGGTTGATGTATAAAACTGAAGTGGCATCCTAAAATTTGAGACATCCCCCCTGTCCCATCCCTTTCATCCGTGAAAACACCAAGATTTAGTTTGATGACCCCAAAATCAACAAACAAACCTTTTAAATTTTGGGTGTCTTCCAATAGAATCCAGGGTTCCCAGGTCCAAAAAATGGATCCCAATTTCCGACTGATCTGAGGATCCATACGACTCTCAGGTAAACCAACTCCCGATCCTTGCAAGCCTGCAAGTGCTGCAACGTTTGAAGTTGATCCTGGCGAAGCCAGGCCATCAACGGAGGCGGCTTTCGACACGGAGGTGGTGGTTGGGAGGTTGTTGGTTGAAGTCGCCTTTTGTTCCACCAGAAGACTTTAGCTTCAGAAATCATGGGAATCTCAGAAACATAAGGAAAATAATATTAAGAGTGTCTTGAATGCTATCCAACAGCGAGTATGGTTCTGTTGTCAACCTCAAACCCTGTGGCTGTATGGAAAATATGTTTCAGCTCGGCATTTAGGACCATTCCATCCCATCCAGCCCTATCCACCCCACCATCTTGCCGAGCCAAATGTTCATTTCTCGTTGCCTCACGGGAGAATGTTGATTTTTTCTTAAGGTGGAACCACCGGGCTTGGCGAATCTGGCTCTGGTCAAGAGCCAGTACAAGTGAATTTCCCGAATGGTGAAGGAGTTTGGTGTTTTTAAGCCCTTCAACTGGGTTTTCCTATCATCATAGTTCTCATGTCATCGCGCAGGTCACCTTGGATCATCGTTTCGGAAAAACAAAATGGTACCTCCCTGCCAAACGCTTGGGTCTTCCTTTTCTCTCTCGCCATCGCCGCTATCGGAGGTCCAACGAGTTTTCCCCGGCAAAACTCTCAGAGTCACCTCGGTGGGCGAAAGCAACCGGATGGTAGCAAAACGACAAAAATCTCAAGCTTAGTTGATGCAGCTCAAAGGAACCCCTTTCAGTCGCACAGATTTTTTGCAACCTTGTCCCTGCAACATCAATCTTGGTGACAAAATTTCAGGGGATAAATTTTTTGATAAACTTTGGTATCTCGCCCTGCTGCACTGGAGGTTGCCCGCGGCTGCCCCCTTTTTGTCCGTAGCAAGTTTCCAGACATCGCGCGTGTTTGTTCGCAGTTTGGTCCGCTTCAATGGGATGGAAAAAACGTCAATTTTTTTCCATCTCATTTGCAGTCTGACTCAAATCTCAGAAGACTCAACCATGAGCTGCAGCTACCCTGACTACCAGGGCAGATTTTTGAATGAAGCCTGGATGTCTGATGTTTGGTGATGTTGGTTGAGAAGATTGAAAAACTGTGGGTCAAAGTCCTTGTCCAGAGGGGAAGTAAAACATCAATGTCATGGGCTTATGAACACGTATTCCCAGAATGCGCATCATGGTGTAAATCCAGGCCCGCTTGCTCCAAAAGAGCCATGTTGTTTGTCAGCTTTCCAACGAAATGCTTCTGCTTTGCGTGTTTTCAGTTCGAGAGAACAGTGGGATCGCTACAGCGTCATGGTTGGCCTCAGCAGTCTGGTGCTCATGAGGCTTGTCGTTCATCTTTTCGAGTCACAAAACTCCTGGAAATTACTGTTAATGGTCCAGGCCAAGCACTATGAAGCTGTAAGAGCATGGTAAAATCAAAATGATACACTGTTGCTGGGACCCCCTCCCTTTTTGCAAGCTATGGAATCCCCCCACCCCCCTGTGGGCTGTCAGGTGGGGATGTTAGTATTAAGAAGTAGTAGTAGTAGTAGTAGTAGTAGTAGTAGTAGCAGTAGCAGTAGCAGTAGCAGTAGCAGTAGCAGTAGCAGTAGCAGTAGCAGTAGCAGTAGCAGTAGCAGTAGCAGTAGCAGTAGCAGTAGCAGTAGCAGTAGACAGTAGCGAGTAAGCGAGTAGATAGTAGAGAGTAGAGAGTAGAGAGGCAGTNTAGTCACGTAGTCTGAAGTCGACGTAGCAGGTAGCCAGTAGCAGTACGTCACGTAGTCACGTAGCAGTAGTCGATAGCAGTAGTACTGCAGTAGCAGTAGCAGTAGCAGTAGCAGTAGCAGTAGCAGTAGCAGTAGCAGTAGCAGTAGCAGTAGCAGTAGCAGTAGCAGTAGCAGTAGCAGTAGTAGTAGTAGTAGTAGTAGTAGTAGTAATAGTAATAGTAAGAGTAAGAGGAATAGGAATGGGAATAGTAATAGGAATAGGAATAGGAAGAGTAATAGTAATAGTATTAGTAATGGTAATAGGAATAGGAATAGGAATAGGAAGAGTAATAGTAGTAGTATTAGTAATGGTAATAGGAATAGGAAGAGTAATAGTAATAGTATTAGTAATGGTAATGGTAATAGTAATGGTAATGGTAACAGTAATGGTAATGGTAATAGTAAGAGGAATAGGAATAGGAATAGGAATAGGAATAGGAATAGGAAGGGTAATAGTATTAGTAATGGTAATAGGAATAGGAATAGGAAGAGCAATAGTAATAGTATTGGTAATGGTAATAGTAATGGTAATAGTAATAGTAATAGTGGTAGTGGTAGTGGTAGTGGTGGTTTCAGTTGACTGCTTATCTGATATCTTAAACTGGCCATCAACAGAGCAAATCTTCTTAGCCGATCTTCGACTTCGGAGATTGCAGAAGGCATCCCGATGTTCATCGGGGCTCACGATACACAGTGCGGGCAGTGCACAGCAACGCACCGCAGTACTGCACAGACCAAGGAAGAGCAACTTTATCACATACTGAAAAAACAACAAAAATCCACAGCACATTTTCAATTGAGTGTATTATTTAGTTTACAAAAAAATATGTTGTTGCATTCTTTGCGTTAACATTCAGTAGCGTTTTCCGGTGTGCATCCATAGGAGGTCGACGGCAGATCCATATACGAATGAGATTGCTTCTTCTTATGGGATTCACATTAGATTCATGTTAGATGTCTTACTAGCTTCAAAGTAGACCATTCACGAAAATCTACAAAAATTGTTGTTCAATGACCAGTTTTTTTAGTCTAAAATGCACTAATTCTATATCCATGTTTCAACCTTTTATGATTCCTTCAGACTGCTAGTGTTCTGATACAAAGCCATGCAAAACAGTAGTAAAAAGTCACCTGGTTTTGATCATGTTTCTCTAGCCCTCCATCAGTTTGAGAAAAAGGTATCTATGTAGACACACTTTAACAACACAATGATACAAACTGAATTTCTATGAATATCTGATTCTTTCTCTTTCATTCTGGATTCCAATTAAGAATATACATGTTAGATTCATGATAAATTCATGTTAAAGACATAGTCGATTCATATTGGGTTCGCATGACATTCATATGAGGTTCTTGCTAGATCAACATTAGACCAATATTAGATTCAACTTGTTCACTTTAGATCCGCAGTAGGGTCATGTCAGATTCATGTTGAACTCCAGTTAGAGTCATATTAGAGTCTTGCTAGATTAAATTGAGATCCGTAGTAGATCCAAATTCGATGCAAATTGAATCAATAGTAGAGACTCTTAGTTAGGTTGAAATTAGATCCGTATCAGTTTCACAGTAGACCCAATCTATGTTCATATCAGTTTCATATTCGATCCATACTGAATTGAAAAAGATCATATTGTATTTATGAAAGGTTTTTCATATGGATTTAATAAGACCCAAATGAGAGCCATGGTGGGTTCGTATCTAAGATATTGCAGATATTGCATTAGTGTGAGATTCACAAGAGTCCATACTAGGCTCAAATTAGATTCGCAATTCATGTTAATTTAAATGTATATCGAATAGTGTGTGGCTTTAAAGGCCCAAATCCTCGACCAAAAAAGCACCCCCACGACCACAATCTCAGTTTGCAGGTCGCTAAGTAGCCTGAAAGTATGTGTATCTATATATATATATACAATGTAGATATCAGACATATAACGCATATACATAAGACATAACTTAATCTTTTAACATCATTTAGATTCTCTACATGGTTGCCATGTCGTTGGTAATGTCTGCATTTGTTGACTGGCACGGCATGTGAATCTCTTACCTTGGACTGTGGCTGAAAAGGCAAGTCTGAACGGACAGCGATGCCATCACATTGGGCACCGGAAACGTGATCGAAATGTGGCAGCGGAAACGGGAAGATGTGAGGTCTGTGGTGTGACAGTGACATCTTGGAGGTTTTTCTAGATAAAGTCAGCCATCCCAGCTGGGATTTGAGTAACGTTTTTCAATCTTGTTTTCGCCTCACATCACTTTAACAAACAATAAGCAGCAAAAGTTGTATTCACCTCGTCGTCCACAGATCCACGGCTTCTTCAAACTGCCACTGTACCGTGAGACGCACAAGGCATGCACTCCAAGGAACAACACACAAAGGTGTCAAGGAAGCAGGTCGGATGTTTTTTTTGCAGACACCAATTACCATGTTCACTTTTGTTCAACCTGGAAATGGTCTTGGATTTTTGGTGACAGGGTGTTCAATGTTCTTTTGTTTGCACAATTTCTGTTTCTTAGATGAATTTAATTTCCCGACCTCCTGCAATTCACATGGGCAACAAACAAGTGGCCCGATTTGAAAAAAACAATCGTCCCATGCAGAAGCGATGGTCAACATACCTTGGACAACAAACGCTGTGGATTCATGATTTATTAGTTATTGGCATGATTTTGGACATGACAAGCAATTTTGTTCTTGACTTGTTGGATCTAACGTTCAAACGTCGTGCACAGTAGGATAATGGTCAGCAAGTACCCGAAGGTTTTCATTTCAATACAAGGCACGAGCTGACTGGAGGGTGTCTTTGATGGGCTGGTCGGATGGGCTGGCCCCTGCGGTTTGGTTGCGAAAAAATATATCAAGGTGATCTGAATCATAAAGAGATTAAGATTTCTTCTGTCAAATGTTGATACACCGTTCACCTTTCTGTACAAATTTTCTCGTGTCTCGTTATCATTTGCATTCCATTATCCATTGTTTCTAGCAGCATGAATGAGTCACAAATCAAGCCATTGCCGGCTTGACCCACGAAAAAAATGGTCAAAAATCAAGCTATCATACAACTCATGGATACATCGTATCATATCTTCCCCATTTTTTTCTCCATATCTGAGGTGCCCCCTCGTGTCTCCATCACTTCTGCTGCCTTATCCACGATCTGCACGGGACTTGCGGCTCTCCTTGTCACCCTTCTCACCTCCGGGACCTTTCTCCACACTCATCAGAACCTGCCGTGGAGCGCCAGGATATGGAGAGATGAGTGGGGTCAGGACCCTTACCTTGGATACCTTGGATACCTTGGGAATGGAAATTTTCCGAAAAAAAATGGTGTCCAGAATTTGAATTTCGGAAACCAAACGAATCTCACCTAGGTTTGACCTTATTGAACTATTGACACCATCTTTGCATATCTTGTGGACCCATCGGCCCTGCGCATGTCCAAACCTTGTCCACACCGGTCTCAATGCGTTGCATATTTTCATCTGGGCAAGGCAGTTAAGGTAGGGCCGGGGAAGAGGTCCTGTATATCAACCACAGGTTGATGTAAAACTGGTCATGGCTTTTTATACATTGGACCATTGATGGATATTTACTACATATTGATTCAGTAATAAGTTGTTCAATGGACAAACCTGCAAGCTGATCCAGAATCTGTATTCAATCCATGTCTATAATTCAAAATCCATCTTTCAACAATAACAAAACAATCACCTCTCCAAAAACAAACGGTGCGCAGGTTTTGCCGAGACGCTGATCTTGTCCGAGAATTCGGACAACTTGACGTTCACCACTTCTGAAACCTGGCCCACTTGAGTGTCCTGCCGAAGGTGAGGCAACATGCGGAAGATGCGTATACACCGTGAACCACCAATGGTTAATGGTTGACATTGAGTGACGTTGATGCTGATGAATTGGGGACTTCCAGCTGTAGTTTCTTGGAGCTTTCTATAAACTGACAACAATGTGGCAAAGCATTAACACACATCAAAAACATAGTGCTGAATTTGTGGTGCACCTTGAAATTGGAGAGTTCGCCGCGCACAGTCTCGCCAACCTGAAAGTGGAGAGGAGTGCCTTCTTCTCCTTCTCCTTCTTCTTCCTGCTTCTTCTTCCTCTTCTTGTTCTTGCTGTTGTTGCTGTTGTTGTTGTGGTGGTGATGGTGGTGGTGGTCGTTTTGTTGCAGCTGTTGTACCTTGCTGTTGTCCTTCACCATGTTGTTTGATTTTTGTTTTTGTTGTTATTGTTGGCGTTGTCGTTGTTGCTGTGTTTGTTGTTGTCGTGGTCGTCGTTGTTGTTGTCCTGGTTGTTGTCGTCGTTGTCGTCATTGTCCTCGTTGTCATCGTTGTCTTTTTCGTCGCCTTTGTCCTAGTTGCTGTTTTCCGGTTGTGGTTGTGGTTGTGGTTGTGGTTGTGGTTGTTGTTGTTGTTGTTGTTGTTGTTGTTGTTGTTGTTGTTGTTGTTGTTGTGGTTGTGGTTGTGGTTGTGGTTGTGGTTGTTCTGCTGGTGGTGGCAGCCTTTGTGTTGTCCCTTCTGGTTGTCACTAGTGGTATGCTAGACTTGCTCTTTGGGTTGGATATTGTTGATGATTGCTACGGTGATGCTATCTGTGCCGTTCACCCAACGAAAAGACATCCTTTTGCTGAAAGGTCGGAAATCTACTACAACTCCTCTTTCCCTTCTACCAGACCCCTTCACAATTCTTCCCAAATACCGGGCCATCCAAGTAGTGAATCTTTCACTACTGTGACATCATCCTTCACCCTGCCAGGTCGTCCAGCTAGCCATCCAGCCTGCACCATGCTCTCTTGTGCAGTGTCACGTTGTTGTTGTGACAAGGCCAATGCCACTGCACCCAACTCACGACGGATCAAGTCCTGCCGTGTTTGCCCCGGTGATGGTGACATTGAAAGGTTTAGGTGCCTAGTTGAAGGGATGTGCGACTTCCTCCACAAACCACGGAAATTCAAATGAAAGCTAGACCTGGAAGCTTGTTTTGAATTTTTTGAACTTCGTTAGTTGGTCCCAAGAAATTCTTCATCCTCTCCTCCATCTCAGCAGAAGAACCGCCTGCAGCAGTCACCACACCAAGAAAGGTTTGTTTGTAAAACCTCCATCTCTAATCATTCCCCCTTGTTATCTACACTTGACAGGCCCTTCATTCGCCGCATTCTTCCCAACCCGCTGCCCGCCTTGTCCGCTTCCAGCAGTAGCCATTTCCAGGCGCTGGGCACTGTCCTGACCAACAAAAGCATCAAACATTCACCCATTTTGTTGCTTTCGCCCAGTAGTGCACCAGTCACCAGATTCATCGTATCTCAAAAATCCTCCCAAGAAGTTCTTGCCAGAGTCAAAAGTCATCCCGCTGCCCCAGTCCTCCAACCGTTCCACCATGGCAGAGACGGCAGACTGCACGAACGGTTCGCATCATGTTCATCGAAAGATTTCGAAACGCAGTTCACGTCCGCAAATCATGTACAAAAAAAAGGAACCAACAAAGCAGTCTCAGAGATCATGATCTTCGGGATTTTAGATTTGAGTTTAGAGAACCAAATCCTCTAAACTCAACTTCTCTCAGCCACAACTTCTACCAGCCTTGAGGTTCATTCCCTTCTGAGCGCCTTCATCATCATTATCTCCCACCAAGGCTTCCTGCGATTCCATCATGCATCGATCAGATCCTTCCCGCCCATCCATCCAAACATCATCCACATCACATGTCCTGCATCTTGCCCATCTGCTTGACAATGACCTCGATACATTCGCAACTACAAGTCGTGATCTTGGAGAATACAAATATGAGCAGCTTGTATTGTGGCCCCATGCCTCACGAAGTTGCATTTCCATGTTGGTGGCTGAATCACGCATAATCTCCTGCCACAAACCAGCTGGCTGGCTATATTTCATCACAGCGTCAAGACATTTCAGATCACAGGCCATCCCCCCATCCCCGCTCCGAGCGAGTGAAGCTCTGCAGAGATTCAGCGCTGGTGTGCATGGTCTCTTGAGCATTCGTCAACATGTCCATGATCATCCTGGGCTTCCCAAGCACTTGCAGGATCATCCCAAAACAGAACACACCGCACACCAGAAAAACATAGACCCTCACAAGCCACATAGCTAGCTGCTTTTTTGGCCAGCTATACCACCAAAGGCAACACATCCAAGATACATGTTCTGGCGGCGTACATCAGCCATACGCTCCTCAAGGTCATAGGAATCTGACATTTTTTTGTGCAGAAGTCATTTCAAAAGTGCATATCCCACCTCTTGCACTGCAGCAGACTTTTCGGTTGCATCCACCATGCTGTTGCCCTGACAGAAATGCTTGTTTCATACTGAAAGCCGGTGAACAAAAAAAGTCTTTGCAAGTTTGAAAATTGTAAATGCGCGACCGACCAGTATCTCAAAGGAAAAAACACCCTTCCAAAGCTATTACATGTCCCAATCAGACTCCCTTTACCCTTCATACAGCTCTTTGCATTGCTGCTTTTGCGCGCCTGTTCTGCCAACTTGCCCAAATCGATGCGCAGGTTGCTGAGGAGATGATTTGTGCCTGGCGAATCAAAAGGTATCTTGCCTCATTAGACCCGAAAACCAAGGGGTTTCTAACAGTTTCTACTACAAATTCTCTCAACTGACAAAAACATCCCTTTGATTCTTATCATTTTCTGCGTTCCAAGTGACTCTCGGCTTGGGACTTGCACACGGAGTCGTTGGTCTCCGTCATCTTGCGGTCCATGGTGCCCTCCCAAAGCTGGGTTTTTTGCTTTCACGGTGACATTCATGAAGGTATTTCATAGGCTTCCCCTTCATAAAAATGTTCACATTTTTTTTATATACCCACTAAAAAACCAGGGCTTTTTTGAATAAACCTCCCAATGTCTGTTTTTTCGACCCATAATGTTATTTTTAATACACAAAAAGTGAACATTTACAACCTCCTGGTGCTCACTGACATGCGGCAATTTTTTTCATATGTAAACCATGTGTGTATGAGCGCCACATGAAACGAACAAATGCATTGCTATGAACCTTCCTGTGACTTCCATCAAGCGGAACACAGTGTTTTTGTGCCTCCATCTCCACCAGGCGACGTTGAGTGAATTCATTGCCTGCCATGGTGCTGTGGAGCTTTCGTAAAAAGCTCCACGCCGTGACCAGTTTTCTATAGTTTTTTATCATTAGATTTGCGCCACCACGATGCACCTGAATCCACCTTCTTCACCAAGACATCCTGCAAAAAAACTTGGATAAACAAATCAATCAATCCAAAATCCCATGAACAAATTGGTGTAGGAAGTTCACCAAAAAAGCATCCCAAAAAAAACTGACATATTCCCCTGGGAAGATGGAAATTTCCCCTTTTTTCAGATTCCGACCCCAAAAATTCGGAGCTTCGTGGTTCCACCGCAGTCCTGCTTCATGGCCACCTCACCCAGCACCTTGTAGCTGTCGTGGGATTGCTTCAAGAGGTCCTACGGCGAGAGGCCGCAGCAGTTCGCCCAGGAAAAAAAAAGGTCGTCTGGTTTGGTGACTGACTCAATTAAAGAAAAAAAACATCAGTTGGTATTGGCCGTTGGTAGGGAGAATTATCAGACCATCTCATATTGAGATGGTTCATCTAAGTTCATTGGGATTTTCCTAGGTGTGACTCTAAAAAACAACAGGTGCTCATCAATCCCCATCACCAGCGTTTCGTTGGTCGGGTCTCCGGGTCGCCTGTTGTGTAGAGTCCAACTTCTGCAACAAGACGCTCGAGGAGTTCGTCACCTTTCCCAGCAGCCAACGACGAGGAAACCCAGGGAAAACATAGCAGGTGACTTTAAAGTGGAGGACAGCCTCAACCAAGGCTGTCCTCCATTTCATATGTCATGTCATATATATTTTTTTCGGCAAATATTTGCGCCAAAAGGGGCATCACTTGATATGAAGGGAATTGTTTGGTTGGACTTACCTTTAGTTGGTTCTCAAAAGCTGAGCGCCAGCACTGTGTCCAACAGGGCCTGCTTGGTGGTGTCGCTGGCACCTGCATGGAGCTGGCTACTAGATCACATGGCTCATATAGCAATCCAAATGCCAAAAACACAATGTGCATTAAGACCAAACAAACATCTCTATTTTGCCTTATCAATGATCAAAAAGTCAAAGTCAAACAAAATGGAGGCCAGGCTTTGATGGAAAGATCTACACCCCCGAAAACCAACAGCGGAAACTTCACCTGAAAATTTTCAGCCCCTGGAAATTCGGAGATTCCTATTGGAAACCATCATGATTAGAGTCCATGATAGTTTTCCGGGCAGTAAGAGTTCTATCTTTCACAGGTTTGGATGAAAATGCTTCCACCTGACAATTTGACCCACCAGCCTGTGATGTGATTCAGCAAGTTGTCCACACTCACCTGCGCGAAGCGGCACAGCAGCGACATAGGACAGGATTTTTTTGTTATGCCCTGAATCTAAGCCAGCTTTACTACCTCCCAGCTGATAGCATGCAAGATTTTGCTGGGGTCAAATGATATGAGTTTGGGTGGAAACTGAAGAAAATGGCAATGAGTCAGTGAACGGCCCATACCTCACTCATCCTAGGACACAAAAGTCTGGTCCTTCCTCACGCATGGCGTAAACGCTCAAAACCACAACCAAACCAACCACCGAAAAAACCATGCCTTTTGGGAATCGATCTTCTGCACCACGCTCTCCTCAACCCCGGCCGGGGTTGCTCAAAAAAAGGCATTGAATGGCCATCACCGGCCATCACCGGTCATCTCAAAACCTTGTCCAAAACTGGTTGCATCTCAGCAAATTCACCTACCCTTCATGTTTGTTTCTCGCCCCGAAATCAAAAGAAAAATCATCCCCAATCAGCCCGAAAGTTTTCGAACATCACCCTCATCACCCCATCTCCTGAGATGAGTCCAACTTGTGCAACAGCACTTGGCACGCATTCACCGTTTGTAGGATGGCCACTTGTGAGAAATCCATGCGTTGAGAAATCGCCTCTTGAGTGGTCTCCAATTGACGTTGCATATTCTCTTCCATCATCTGCAGCTTAGTCATGACCGCTTCCTACCGGGGAAAATGCAGGTGAGTTCGAACCTCCGAAGGAAATCACAAAGCTCTAAGTACGAACCCCAGATTTTTTGTGTCAGTCATAGACTATGAAGCCCAGATTTGGTGATATCTGTTTTTTGCTGCCAGGATTATTTCAGTGTGTTGGCCTTGCCAAAAGCAAAAGACAAGCATCACAAAAACTGAAAAGCTGTACATTTTTGCAAGTTGTACCCACAACTTTGACATACCCCAATAAAGTTGCCTGGAATGGCATCAATGCCCGTTGAACCAAGTCCTTTGCTGCCAAACATGAAGGGACCCGACAAAACTGGCGAAACCAATGGGTGAGTTCACTTCACACCAAGTCACACCAAGTTGATCTTCCATTCCTCCCAACGTCATATTGGCCATCCTGAGCACCAAAAAAACAAACAAAAAACAAACACGGCTGCTTTTGGTGGAGTTTACCTACTAAACACCATGGTTTTCACGCGAAAAAAAACACCTCTGCCAAGAAGCCCTGCCAGTGGTGGAGTTTGCATGCCACCCATGCCACTCATGATCCTTAGCAAAAAAAAAGCTTCTTGTTTTTCAACCTGATCCTACCAAGGTCCTCTTCAGGAGTTCCAGGGCTTCTTGGCTTGTAGCACAAGCAGAACCAACTTGTGTCTCAATGTCACAAGTTTGTCTCAATGGAATTTCAAATCAAGTGGAAAGCAAACCCCAAAATAAGGCGAGACTTTCTTTCCCAGCAACATTCCCGGCAACGCATTTTGGGCATCTTTGCCATTCATACGCTGACGGTTGGCCTGACGATGTCTTTTGCCGGAGAAAGACCGACAAAAATCTCGTGACGCCAGTGTCTCCAACAACAAAACATGTTCATGTGAATGCCACATCGTAACATCACAAATTGACATGGCCTAAACTGAATCACATTCTTTTCTGAAATTCCACCGCTTCACATTTCCAACCAAAAAAAATACAAAAAAATACTTCCACAAAATGCTCTTCAGCAAAAAGATGTAATCTGATTTTTTCCTTCATCGCAAAAGAAGTCGATAAATTCAAAAAAAAACTCTTCAACGCCTCGAGCAACTTCTTGAAAGGATCTTCCTTCTCAATGGCTCCACCTTGATCCTGGTTTCACCAACAAAATCTCTTGCAGTCACAGGGCAAACTTGATCTTTTTTTGCCAAAAAATCAATACAGCAAGTTAAAGCCGTCACATTGATTTCTATTTGTTGGGCATTCCGTCATCATCCAAGCGCACCAAGCGTACCAACCGCACCCAAACTGTCCTGGCCCATTGCCATCTTCTCGTTCACCCAACGACGCTGAGCAGCATCTATCAAGGCCCAAGGCAAGTTGATTTCCATGCAACGCTCCTGGTCATGAATTCAATCCAAGCCATGGAATCCCCGCAGCGGTTGAGTCCCAATCTGTATCAAAAACGCGAGTGATAGAGTAGTTATACAGTGATGTGCAAGACTGTTGGAAAACAAGCACTTCCCTCGATTTACGAATTGCAAAGTCTTACTGAAACATTGAGCTTTACAAAGCAAAATTGAAAACAATGGAATAGTCAGTCTTTGGACTCCCTGGTACTGTGTACAGTGCACATTGCAATTTGTATATATAACATTTAACACTGTCACTATATAACCCCCCCTGCAGTATCATGGTTCGTAGATTTGACAAGGCCGCCCGCCCAAACCGCCAAATTCCAAAAACTTCTCTGCATCTGAGAATCCGCATTGAGACGCTCCAGCACAGCGGTGTTGGTTACACCATTCTCCACCATCAAACGCAACAAACGATCCGTATGAGCGCTCATGCCTCAGTTGCTGGATAAACCGACCCCAGTGACGAATTTGTGGGAAAAAGTTATGCTTTTCGTCATGAAGTATGACATTTCCCCAAACTTCATGCACAATTTACAGGGGAAATCCCTCGAAAATAAAAAACATATATATAATATATATACATATATATCAAAAAAATGGGTGCCATTGAATGATCCCTGAGTGAACTTCTATACTAAGACATGGTTCCCAACGTGACCATTGTCTCTGCGATCACCTCCACCAACTTCTCCTCACTCTCAGCCTGGGGAGGGTTTCCCCCGTGATTTCTATCTTAATTGAAATCGAATGAAATGACTTACACTAGGTGATAGATCATGTCATAAAATTATATAAAATTACATTTCCAATTTGATTTCATCTGCTGATGGACAGATGCATCGCCTAAATCATATAACATGATCCAAAATTTACATTCACAAAATACTGATTCTTTGTAGAAGGTACTACAGTAACAAGGGTTTATAATATAATCTATGATTTTCATCTGTGACTTCATCCACAACTGGAAGATAAACCATTGTTATTCCTTTCCATTGAGTTTGCCCTCTGAGAGGGGATCTACCCTCTGACCCTTCCAAAGCCTCTTCTCCATAGCCAAGGCCATAGTCTTGGGCTACAATCGCACCCTTGCCTCCTCGAGATCATCTGCATTTTTTCCATGTTCTTCGTTGTTGCAGCTAAATGACATCCATGGTTTAAAAACAAACAAACAACTACAACCCAAAGCTGAATCTCATCGCAAATTCATCTTTTCCCAAAACAAAACGAAGTGACCCAAACGGAAAAGTAACAAACTCTGAAAAATTAACCCAAATCAAGTTCAAAAGAAACAAGTTTGCGTTTCACCCTGAATGTTGGTCAGATGACAGGCCCGCGCCTTTGCTCTATATATAAACAGCTTTGTGGTAAAGAAGGGTATATTGAAACATCTTTTTTTTAGAAGGGGAAAACTGTCAAAAAGGACAAAAGCACGTCGCATCTCGGACCTTCTTGAATGTTTGGAATGAATTCCTCCACAGCAAAAGCCACCTGTCCAATTTTGGAACGCTTTCTTCCTCGCCTGACACCTTCGCCTTCTCTTTCAAATCATCCTGGTCGAGCTCGCAGTTCCGTTCAAAAAACTCCAAAACTCCCGGAGGTAACTTTCTGCTTCCAACGAAAAAAGATCATTGACGTCACAAAAAACCTATCACTTGCAAAAAACTTTCAGCTCCTCTGGAACCTCATCGGTGGGTGAGAGGCCATACAGCTCGCGAGCAGCTTCCAACTTTCGCTGATGAACCATCCTGGCCGTTGTGATTTTCAGATTCAGAAATTCTGTCTGAACATGAAAAGCAGCTCCAACTGTAACAGAAGATCTTTCAGCCCAAGCATCTTCATTCGCTGCATCCAAATAATGAAGGCGAACCTGATGTTGTGGCAGGGAGTACCAATGAATGCAGCAGGAATCAGCTGTCGATTTCATCCCAAAAATGCCCGGGTTCAGCAGTTGCAAGGACAAAAAAGCCTAGCGGCAAAAAGCCACTACACATTGGACATTACTAGATGCTACAATTAGACATTTCATGTATTTTGGTGCAAATTATCTTGGTGGATATGTTTCACACAAACAAAAATTGTCAAGCTTTGTAGAAAACCCTTACGTTTTCGGTGGGGTCTTGTCACTAATTTGTTGACAGGAACTTGGATACGATGTTCAGAATGACCCAACCCATCTCGATGACCAAGTAGTCCGTGATGACACCAAATCCCTCAACACCTCAGGTGATGACATCCCGCAAGTTTTGTTGTGGCAACAAAATCCTCACTACCACGAAACAACCCTCATCATATCCGGCGAAAATCCCTGAGGCTCGAGCTCAAACTGAACCAAATAGGGAAAGGGAACCAGGTGACGATCAACAAGATGGAGAGTTTGCGGAAGTCAGAATCTCCTGGATTGCGGCAAAATTGAGAAGATGAAAACTTCCCCAACTTTTTTCCTCTGAAAAAGAGGAATCTCTCTGAAATCCTTCGAGAATTGCAAGTATTTTTGTGATGCCTATGGTCTTTTCATGCTATATCCTATCCGACCCCAGCCTTGAAAGATCGTTTCCTCATTCTCGGAGTTCTCTTTGATTTGCACCTTGGTAGCACAAGAGCCATAACAAGAGCTGCAATCCACGGCTGATCACTGTTGTATGTTTTTTTTTTGCACTTGAAGCACCTGACAAATCAGAAATCGGCAAAAACGAATGTCCATTCAAAAAAAATCCGACCCCTAAAAACCATCGCAAGGCACGGCGTTGTGCCAGAACATGATGAAGGCCAGGAAAAGACCAAATGCATACCTTTTTGCCGCGGGTCACAACAACTTGGAAGCAACTTCTTTTTTGTGGGGCATGGTCCACCCAGTCATTGAGTCTCGAGACGTTCCGGCATTTTTTGCCAGCAGTTTGCTAAGCTTTCAGGGCATAGTGTGATTATGAATCATGCAAATCCGAAATGTACTGTACATACATGGGTGTTTCCAAAAATAGGGATACCCCAAAATGGATGGTTTGTAATGGAAAACCCTATTAAAATGGATGATTTGGGGGTACCACTATTTTCGGAAACATCCACATATAAACATATACATCAATACTTGAGCATCTATGCAAATACTCTCAAATTCTGAGAGCGGTTACGATTTTTCAGTCATTTCAAAATGTGGAAAACTAACTTCACCCGACAGATAAGACATTTTTTTTGCGCTGCAACTGCAACCAATGTAGTCCAAGATGAAGGAGTGGTGAGTAAATACATGTGATTACAAACATGTGTGGTCGATCGAAGTCAAATTCAAGATGAATCATCCTCGTCGAAGTCAAGACGCCAGGCATAACGCAAAGCATCTCCTGCAAGATTGAAGCAAACCGGGACGTCCGGTGGCTTTTGGTCCAAGAAAATTTGTTGGACCTACAAGAAAATGTCATCCCTCCAAAAAGTGCAGGTATCCGGACCAAGACCCCACCTGTGAACATAGATGCCGTTCCACAGAGGAGGATGGCCACAGACAACAATGGCATCCTGCGGGAGCGGAATATGATGGGAATACAGCCTAACGACCCTGGACCCACGGTAGGAAGTTGATTTTTTATCTCAAAATCAAGTCTTCAAGTTGGAGGTTCAAATCTTTAGATGAAAAAGTCCCATAGCTTGGGGCTTTCACGTTGCTGTTGGGGTTTTGTTGCCCCAAGTTTTGGTTGGCCCATTTGGCTATCGATGTTTTTTCGCCAAGCAACATGAAACGTCGATAGCTTGGCACACGTGCACCTGACTCGCGTAGCATTGTAGCAAATCACGGGCTGAGAAAGTCGTTGTTTGTCAGGAATTCTTCAAAGTTCTTCACCCAACAAAACAGAGAATAAAGTCATATACAGTTAGGAGTTGAATTTGTTTTACTTTATTTCCATTTTTTGCATTTCCCTCACACACAAATCTTCTTTTTCTCCCTTTCATCACCTGCAAGTACGACCAGCTTCAATTGCATGATGGGGCAGGTGGCAATCCATTCGATTGGCCGGGACCTGCGGTGCTGAAGAGAAAACAACTTCTTCTGAACGTTGCCATCGAAAAATCTCACAGCCCAAAAAAAAACGAATGAGCTAGAAGACATTTTTACTCACTCATAGTCATAAACCGTCAGGAGAAAAAGATTCAGACCAAAGAATTTTTCGAGCACACATTGCATTCACAACATATATATATATATATATAGTTCTACCAGGTCGCAGGTCGCACCAAAATTACCTGTTTACGAGGTACACCCTGGGAATCCCTGGAATCCCTAGGAATCCCTTTTTGGAATCCCCGTATTCGCCAAGTTGCAAGTTCAAGGTGAAATTGTTCTCACGCCCTGGCAGATCAAAGTCATCAATCCTGAGAGGGAAATCTATAGCAAGGCCACACAACCATATACAAAAACCCCAGGCAACAAAAAAACACCAGCTACATGATGTTTTTTAATTTCTTAACCAAGCTTCGCAGTGAGTTGCAAAATGTTGAAGAAACCCGAAAAGAGTGCCACCGCCGTACTGATGGTAGCACCTTAGGTGCGGCTGTTCAGAAAGCTTCCAAGAATCCGGAATCCTCTCCAGATCCGAATTTGCGATGAGATCACCTGAAATCAACTGGAGTTGTTTTTTTGAAAATCTAATTGGAGACATTTCGTTCTCGAAGCCTGAAATTTTCTGGCTCAAAGAGCCAAAGAGCCCCTGCTTTTTTTTTGGCCAATGGCACACACCGCATGACGTTGTTCCAAAGGTGCCTTCCTTGGTCACGCAATTTTGACGGATTTGATTTAGGGTGCGGAACAGGTCCTGCCCCCAAATACACGGTTTCCAAATGTGTCCTTGAAACATGCCGGCGGGAGTCACAGCTTCTGACCGAACAAATTTCGTTGGATCTAAATCTAAGGGTACCTCAACACCTACCATTTTTGGACCCTGCAGCAACCGCCCAAAGGGTGAAGTAACCACAAAACCCCTCGCAGTACGTTTTGGAACCAACCAAGCATCTGAGCAACAGCCACCTGGAGCAACGACAGTTGGCCCAGGGGTAAAAGCCCGATTCACAAAAAGACAACAATTTTCAGGTCATCGAATCATACTGAATCATAGACCTCTATACATAGACCCTTGTCACTCTAGTCAAATCTACATCCTGCAAACCATGGGGAACTCGCCTTGGAATTGTTTGCAAAGATCAACCACATCGCAAGGCCGATAAAACCCACACCCTGACAAATCTGCGCGATCTCAGTGGTGAAAGCCGGCGCGGTGACCGGTGGTTTGCGGCAGACCCAAGGACTTGAGAATAGGAGCCCATTCGCTGTTCCATCCTGTTCCCTCTTAGATGGTTCTGAAAATATCACTAAATGTGTTCGGAGTTCATCATGCTGAAAAAAGTTTTAACTATCCAAGATTCATTGCGGAACTACACCTGCTGTTACCACAAGAGACTGAAAAAATGTAGGTCTTCTTGTGCAAGACTGAGTTCCAATCCGATTAAGGTCAGACTCTTGACATCTCTTGACCTAGCAATATCTATGCAGTCGCAATCTGGACTTCCCTTATCATTTTGGAAAAACATCTTGCAACGAAGCTTAGATTTCCCTCCTCTGAACTAACTTGTCCCAAGGTGGTTGAGAAGCTTATTTTCTAAAATTTGGGATATGTTAGTTTGCTGGAGGGGCCTGAGCAAAAAGCCATCCAGGTCGATTCAGGCCTGAACAAAGTTCAAAACCCTGATGACATTCCATGATACCAGTTGGTTCATAGGAATCCTTCCAATGATTATTTACTATGCTCTCCATATGGCTGGGTATATAATCCCCTATATAAGAGCAAGCAATGAACAATCCCAACTTCATACACCAGTCCCGCTCGCCACCATACATCCCACAAAAATTCAAAAAACATTTTTCCAAAAAATATTTCCAAAATTTCAAAAATAAATTCTAGGATAAATTTTATTCAAAAATATCCTAGAAATTATTGTTCAATATCATCACAGATTGCTTACAAATTTTTATTATGCTTCTTTGTTAAAATGTGTTTTGCCAAATTGCACTTTCTAACTGTACATTTGCAAACTTCACATTCTATTTCAATTTGACTATATGCCTTCCTGTAATCTTTTCTGTCGTCCTTATGTTCTTCATAATATTTTTCAAAATATTCAAGTCTTTTCTCTCTATGTCGTTGATGCTTCTCTTTCTCTTTGTCCAAGCATCTCATACAATATTTCCTATCTTCATAAAACAAATCAGCATCCTTTGTAGCATTACACCTTTTACAGTATCTTTTCTCCATATTATATATACTAGTCATCCGTTTAAGTATATACATACCCAAGTGGTGTATGAAGTGGGGGCGTCAGCCTCATAGAAAAATCACATCAATAAATTTATCATAAATTTATGCAGTTGAACGCGATAGCGTTGCATCGCGTAGCGTTGCGACCTTGGGGAGAGTGATGCTCATAGAAAAACATAATTCATAAATTTAAACCATAAATTTTACACATAAGTTTTTGGGGTAATATTCATTCAAGATTATCCTAAAAAATATTTTTAAAAAAAACTCAGACTTTTTTCCAAAAAAAAACGCACCATTTTTCCAAAAAAAAACCTTCGCTAAAGCAAAAAAAACGCCGTCGCTAAAGCAAAAAAATCGCCGTCGCTAAAGCAAAAAAATCGCCGTTGCTAAAATGAAAAAATCGCCGTTGCTAAAGCCAAAAAATCGCTTTTCTGCTGGTGTTTTCGGAAATTTTCGTGGTCGTTCTCCGAGATTTTCGTGCTTGTTCTCCGAGATTTTCGTGCTTGTTCTCGGAGATTTTCGTGCTTGTTCTCGGAGATTTTCATGCTTGTTCTCGGAGATTTTCGTGGTATTCAAATCTATACTTTCAATAATTCGTGCCTCAAATATCCAACAGTATCACCATCCAAAATGCAATATTTTTGTCCAAGTTTAGTTTCAATTTTTCTTACTGTTTTGATTTCTTTATTCCAATGTGAAGTACGCTCTTTTTCACTAATCCCTTTTTTCCTCATCACCTTAACTCGACTACCTTCTTCCAATTCAGGATATATTTTCTAGTCTTTGTTGCTTTGATTGTCATATTAAGTTGTGCCTTAACTTCATTTTTAGGTGTCCTCGCCTCTGCTGGAACAAGACCAGTAGCTGCGTGAATATTTTTAGTATTAGATGCCAATAACATCTCAAAATTGTAGTCAGTCCATTGTATCTTTTCCTTGCATTTTTTCTGATCGTGCTCTATCATACTATTGAACATATCCTTTTAACTTCTAATAAAACGCTCAGCAAAAAACAGATGAGCTCGTTTTTTATGGGTTTTAATATTTTCTTTTTCCAGATAGATCATCATTACAATTTAAACTACCTTCCTCATCAGGGTATAGAAGCTTCGGGTTTTTCCCATCTTCTGTAGTCCCTCCATTAACCTGCTAATGCATCTGGCGCATGTTTGCTCTTGGTTGGTATTACAGTTGCGTATTTAGAATATATCCACTCAAGACGAGACCAATCCAAAATTCTTGTTTGTTTTCTGAATCTTTTCTTGATATGAAAATAATCGAGTTCCAATTCATAAAAACTATGTGGCGCAAAGAAACTATTTTGTCTCCTTCGCTTTCTTTTCTCTTCATGTTTTGCAAAGAATTGCTTGACATCTTGCATCTTCATTGATGGGTCTTTTTTCTTCGCTTCATCAAGGCTTCCAAAACCAGAGCGGGCATGGTATATACCACTACAATATCTGGTCAGAAGTCCTATTGATAAGCGAGATATTATTTTGAAGTCTAATTCTTCTAAGTGTGGTTCAATTTTAGCTTCTTATTGCTGTAACCCCTTTTGGTGTTTTTGAGTTCTGAAATGTGTTGCTCTTGCATTCCTTACCCATGTAGAACCACATTCGGAGTGAAACGGTTTCTTTTGCTGCGCCAACTTGCTATCTTTATTTTCTCATATCCGCATCTATTCTTCTTCATTTGTTGCTTCTTTGTTTTCTGTGGTAGCGCTGTTTGTCTCTCGCTTATTTTCTGCTTCTTTTTTTCTGATACTTCCTGTCCTTTTCTTTGTGCTTTTGAATGTTGTTTATTCTACGTTCAATTTTTCTTGCAAAAGCCTTTCTCGATTGCCATTGTAGGTTTCTTTGGGAGTTCGACCAACTACATTCTTATTTACACATTTTTCATTTGCGCTACTATCTCTTTTCTCTCTCTTTCTCACTCTGTCCTGCTATTGCAAGGAAGATCTTTGATTAGCAATATTCTGCAAATTACTATGCCAAACTCATCAAATAACATATAAGACCTCTCGTGTTTTGCGCCACAGCGGTTTAAGTACGCTCCGTAGTGCTGTCTATGTTCGACAGCATTCTTTTCCTTATTTTTTCAGTTGTGCTACCCATGTCGGCTTTATTAAAACCACCACCAGTGATTTGGTAAATCTGACCATTTCATATCTTTATTCATACCACTGCAAACCAGATATGGTTTATTCTTCTTTTGATGAATAGATGCTAAACTATCTACTGAAGTTGTCCAGTACATTTTATTCTCATAGCTGTTTAGACTTTTCTATGTACTATTGATACTATGTATCTTGTGGTTTTTACTCCCAACCGGTAAATGACCTCGTATAACTTCATTAGTTTCTGCTACTTGATTGTAATCATCATATCTAATTTTCCTTTTACTGTATTCTTTGCTGTGACCTTCCCTGTCTTATATTCTTCTTTTTCATGGCCATGAAATTTTCAAGCATAACATCTAGAGCGTAGTCCTAGAAACCCTGTCATAATTTTTCCATGTACCTCACCTTGAAAGTGTCCACGCACTGTCTTTTTACCTGCATCATAACATGTCTGATTTTTATGGTTCATATCCGCTTAAAATCCAGGTCATCATTCATCTGCTTCAATTCTTGATATATATCATCAGTTCCAGTATGAAACACAAAGCTGTCAGTGCACAGTATTCACCATTCTGAAATTATCTCCGTATTCAGGCTTCGCAACATCAGGGAAAAGTCTATACATATGTTGCTTACTCAAATCCAAAGTACTTTTTTTCCAATGAATATGGGTTTATCAAGCTTTTATTTAGATGTTTGCCTTTCTACTCCGGGAAGATTTTTTCAATGGTATGACTTTGCTTGAATGATGGATTATTTACGAATTTAATGAACCTTCTTTCATCACTTACTGTCACAAAAATCACAATGCTTTCTCTTATCTTCCGTGGTTTCTCCAAAAAACAGCATCATTGAATAAATGGAATACATCCCAAATAGAATTGTAAAGTTCTAGTATGGACTAGGCGCTTATTTTTAGCATGCAACAAATACCAACTTTTTGGCTTTCTCAACGTTGGGTTCCTTATTTTCATTGATGAGTTTATGTATTTCTACTTGCTTCTCT
This sequence comes from Breviolum minutum Mf 1.05b.01, assembly GCA_000507305.1. Taxonomy (NCBI): domain Eukaryota; class Dinophyceae; order Suessiales; family Symbiodiniaceae; genus Breviolum; species Breviolum minutum. Next base: position 7,150 of record DF243762.1, on the reverse strand, counting down.
GATAGTATAGTTGCCTCAACATTCATCACTTCCGGAGCCAAGGGGCAATTATTACATTACATAAATCATGTAGCTCCTCTGGATATAAAATACAATTCTAAAATATAACCAGTGTTTCCATTAATATAGTTTATTTTGTTTGGTTCTGTTAACTTAATCATCCCGTTTTGAGTTTCTATATGGTAGTTTTGTTTCATGCTCACACCATATAAGTCGTTGGCATCTAGATAGTTTATACAACTACTTTCTTGATCTTTATCAAAGTCAGTTTCCATATATGTATTATTTGCTGCTACTTTCTTTCACGTGGTTTGTGTCATCTCATACATGTCTTGGTCAAACTAGACCTGTTTCAACACCAGTAAACTTGAGCATGGCATCACGGGGCAAAATTTGGAAATGTAGAATAAAAAAAGGGTCCCATCCATAGTGGTTTAAGCGAATGTCCTTGTGATGTTCAAAAACATCAGGCAGTAACGTAACATTTTTTTTACGTATAAATCACGATCCCCCGCGTGTTCTTGATATCGAAATGCTTCCATATTTGCTTTGCCTTGTTGTAGTCATCATTAGTTCAATGTTTTTCTCTCAATCTACTGAAATTAATCTTGAGATGCTACTTGTTCTTCATTGATTTCTTTCATGTTTTCATGTAGTCATACGGATATACTCTTTGTCAGTTAGGAGGCCTAAACGCCTTTCAGTCTCAAAAATGTCATTTTTACTCCTGTGTCTACAGTTCCCTTGACAGTTTTCCCTTAATACCCATTTGCTTCTGGCTTGTTTATATGCTTATCATACTTTGTCATTGCTACTAATTTATGAAATGAAGCTGTTGTGTTCACCTGTTTGGTTCNTGTCATTTTTACTCCTGTGTCTACAGTTCCCTTGACAGTTTTCCCTTAATACCCATTTGCTTCTGGCTTGTTTATATGCTTATCATACTTTGTCATTGCTACTAATTTATGAAATGAAGCTGTTATGAAAAAACCGTCCTTTACACTTAAACTATCAAATCCACTGTTGATAAACTCTTTGGGCTATTACCTCTATCTTTTCTGATTGCTCAACTGCTCAGCATTCTGTGCTATCAAATGTTCTTCATATTTTTCTGAAGAAACACTGGGATTTTTTGAGTGTTTGTGACAAAAATATGCAGTACAAATGCTACGAGCACATTCCCGACACCTACTGTAAAGCGGCAATGGTCGCGAACCTTCTGATATTTTTCAGAAGGGTAGCTTGAGGGGCTCTGCCCCTTATCTCTCATTTTATGGTATTTATTAATCTGCTTCTTTCTCAGTCTTATAGGACTTTTTGAGATCTGTCTCCACTTAAAAAGCAGCGGATAGCGTTATTGAAATCTTCTTTACTTTCATCAGTCTCTCTCTATGTTCTTTATTTTCTTGCAAATTTTTCACGCCATCTCTTATTTCATTAAGTTTATATATTGCAGAAAACATCGACAGCATCGGTGCCTCTTCGCAAAAATTCATGACTGGCAATATCAACAGTATCAGCTAAGTTTCGCATGAAGCCGCATGGTTTATGCTCTTGGTAGTTGTAGGTATTAATTTCATCATCTTCCGGTTTGCCAATTTCCGTAGTTAGACATTCAAAGTCTGCTTAAAAAACAAAAGGACACCTCAAGTGCTTTAAGTGATTTTTTAGCTTTAGGTCTTCATCAGGAGAAGGCATTTCTACTTGTTGTCCATCAAATGCCATGCGCCCTTTCCCATAGTGGTTTTCAAGAACTCTTTAGTTCCAAACCCATTATGGCAAATTTACAAAAGTAAGACCTATTGTGAATTCACTTTCTTGCGAGTTTTAATGTCTGCTACAATCCGTCACGCAAACATAATGTCTAATATCATCCTCACCAATTTTGAACAAATCAAAAATGACCTTTAGCGTCTTCGGTTTTTAGTTTCCCACTTGTCACTACATCCCCAGTTTCATCACTAACTTCAAAAACATCAACAGAAACGCTGTCATTGATTTCTCAAATTTATAAACATCATTATTGTTTGCTTGCAATCTGATCGCTTCAAAATCTTTAAAAATCATCTTGGCTTCTGTAGTGATAAAACAAAATTCAAGATGGTATGTTCAAACATTTCGTGAGAACCACCCTGAACAGCATGTTTCAAACATTTATCATCTTGATTTTTTCAATACAAGCTTTCTTGAATGAATTTAGTAATGGTAGCTTAGTATATTAACCCGCTCTTGTTGGTTTGTTTTTGTGATACATTATGTGTATCTCGCTCACTTTCGCAATCATGAACCCACATTGGTCAAGTGCAATTTCCATAATTATTCTTTCTATATCTTGCCTCATGTTTTGCAGCGCATTTTCAATTCATCAGAGTCAATTATTGTATATGACCTCGTGCTTACTATAACCTCTTGCCCTTCAGCAAAAATATTTCTGAGCAGCAAGCTCAACAGTAACATTTATTTTCAGGCTTTTGTGTATTTGAAAAAAAAACAATTCAATCTTTCAAACTGATGCGGGAAATAGGTCAATCCGTTCAATTCGGTTCAATGAATCTTCGAAATCGTGCAAGCATTGACAGCCATTTCCGAGTTTCTAATTTCTAGCAGGTCCTTTAATCATTCACCATCAACAATTCATGTCCTAAACGCTGCCTTCAATCCTCCCAACATTTTTTTCAGGTGTCATATCCCTGTCACACTTTTTGATTGTAAAAACTTTATCGCTCCATCTGCTGACTGTCTCTTTTCTTGAAAGGTAACTACCAGCTCCTTTCTTCTATCATTTTACTTTATCTGGTATTCTTTAATTGAGGATGTTTTCTAAAATGCTTATGAATAAGTCTTAGATTTACTTTTACATTAAATCTTTTTTCATCTTTATGTGAGTCTACAGGTTTGCCCCAGTTGACGAGCGTATTGTACTTTTATATTTTTTCAGTGTTGGTTTGTATATGTTTGTCCAGTTGCCTTTTGTGAAACGAATTCTGTCTGCCACTCCCTTTTGAATAGTTTGTATTAGCCTCCCAACCATATTGTCAACGGTTTTTGTTGTTTTTTGTACTATCCCCGGTCCGTCCAAATACTGATGAACTCCTGCAAAAATTGGCTGTTTATTCATCGCTTTATACTTCTATGGTTTGGAACCCCATTATTCTGAATGCTACTTTCAGTTTGCTGTTAATGCATCTCCACTGCTTCTCTTCATCGCATGAAGGCGAGGCAATTACAGTAACTGTTTTCAATTCTGATACTGTTGATGGAAGAAGTCCTGCATCACTTGATATGGTAAATATCCCATTATTTAGAGGGTTTCATACATCCCAGGTGGTGCAACAGTATCCTTGTATTTGCTTGTTCGGCTGTCTCTTGATGAAGTTTTTGACCACTTCTAGTGTAATAAGTGCTTTTTTTTCTTTCGCTTGTGCATAAAGTAGTTGTATTCAGTCAAAAAGAACAACTAAATTCACTACGCATTGTTTTTTCCTACTATACATCATTTAGACTTTTCGTGACTTTTGATATCAGAGCCGTCGGACAGATTTTTCCACAAATTCCACACATGTATGGTTGCTGCTGCTTCTCTTCTTAGATTTTACGATGGTATTCTTTTTGGTATTTCTTTGTCTTATCAATCTTTTGTTCTTCAGTGCTTGGAGGCGGTCAAACATCTGCTTCTGAACTATCCTAATGACTTTGCATTTCTTTTGCAAAGTTGCCACTGTTAAGAATCATTTTTATAAACTGGTCATATTCTTCCTCATCGTGTATGTCTCCTAGAAACGTATCTCTTCCATCACTAGAATGTCTGCTGTAGAATGGCGCCATTATCTTACTATTATGTAATCCATGTCGAATTTCCTTGCATCGAAGGAGCTCGAATGACCCATCCCAAACATGGAAGAATTGCTGCTTACTGGAATTGCTTCAAATCCCCACCCCCATTCGATTAACATTGGTTCTTGCAAAAGTCCAATTTGAACACTTCATCTTTCAAACTCACGTCATTGACTTAGTTTGATGTGTTTTTTTCATTCAATCGGCAATGTTTGTGAAAAAACCGTGCTTTGAAAAACAGTGTGTGCCGGGGGTTGCACTACTTCTTCAAACATCTTTTCTGTTGTTTTTTTCTGTTCCTGATGTTGTCTTTTTTGAATATGCTCCGTCCTCGTCATCTCAAAAAATATTTTGCTGTTGTTTGCGCCTTCTTTGTCAACTAGGGCAGCGGTGCAATTTGATTTTGTTTTTCTTAAGACTTGTTCGGAAAGTGTTGCATGCCCACGTGTTCTGGCTTCAGTTTCGCTCGCATTTTTCGCAGTTCATTTATCCAAATTGTACCCAGATTTTTTCGCATCCATAACCATGGTTTCCGGTCTGATTCCAAGGGTTGAGAAATTGTCAGGCAATGTCTCAATAAGTTTTGGACTTTGAACATTTACAGAATGACACAGGCAAACTTTGTAGATTTGATCATTCATTCTGAGCCGATTTGTTTTATGCTAACTGAAGTTTGTCGAGGTTGGAATTCTCAAACAATTCGGTTCGTATGGGGTTTTGGACGAGAACAGCCAAAACAGGTTTTAGTTTGACACATGTTTATCTAATGTAACAACCGCACTTGCTACAAAGTTTTTTGGAGCGATACGACATTGAGAGGCATTCCTTGTTTCTGTACTGGAAGCCTTCCCATTCCTCGCCATGGCTGGTCAGCTAACTGGTCGATCTCGCTTTGGCTTCAAAATAGTTTGGATTGCTGTGCAGTGCTGTGCTTTGCATCTGAATGATCTGAAGGGATATCGAACGCTGGCACTGCCGACCTCAAGCAGAGAAACTAGAGCAGAATTGGAAAAAATGACCGTGAAAGTACTGAAGGAAAAATTGCGAGAGAAGGGGAAAAAAGTGTCTGGGCGGAAAGCTGAACTTATCGCGCGGCTGACGCAACAGGACCTGCAAGGTCCTACTGAAACCCAGGCCAAAGCCGTGTGGGTGCAGCAACTTCGAGAGGACTGCGCCCGTCAGCGCTTGCCAAAGTTCAAGAGTAGATTCTTTTTTAGAGCATGTATAGGTTTCAGAAGTTGCTCAAGGAGATGCCCTTCAATATAATCCCTCTCCAAGTCCTGTATGAGAGTTGATGCATTTTCTTTCCATTGCATGTTTTGAAAAACAGAACACGATCGAGGTCATGTTTGCTAATGGGATGTTCCTCTTAAGTTGCAGGATTGATTACAGAGCAAAAGTTGAGATAGACAGTGTTTTTTGATTCACACGTTCTTTGTATTGTTCAGGAGTTGTTTGGGGGTAGATACAAAGAACATACATGATAGTTCCTGGGGGTTTGTTTGATTGAAAAGAGGTCTTTCCATTGTCCACCTTCCTTAGCCTTGGCAAGATTTTTTGGCATTGCCCATGTTCCTTTGCCTTCCCCTTTGGTCAGCACAAGCACGTAGCACACGGGTGGACCGGGTTGACCGGGTTTGCATGGCTGTTGTCGCAGGATTATGGCGCTTGTGGCGATCCATTCAAAATCACCGGAAACTTTTCCGACATAGGTGATTTGAAGGAGGTGCTGCCCTCACATTTCTCCATTTTCGTGGGAAGGGCAATGATAGTTGTTCAGGTGTTCCCTTGTTTTTTGCAACACGTGCCGTGAGTTGATTCGTTGTGTGCATTGCGAGTGTGTTCATAGAATGCATCTCCTGAGAGTTTGTGCAGTCAGGCGCTCGTGAAGAAAATGAATCTGTCCATCGTAGCATCGCTGATGGACATCTGCACCAGGGTGGGGAGCCCTTTGTGTCCTTTCAAGCCGTTGCAAGTCAGGATGGCACTTGCCAGCCAAATCGTACTGTGTTTTTCTAGCCCTTTGTGTTGTCAGTAGCCTCGTCTTTGTAGGATAGCAGATGGCTGGAGGATACAGGGACTCCGCTAAGACGAGGTGCTTCGAAGTGCTCTCCTCAATGTAAAGTCAAGTGAGCAAGTGCCTCAAATTGCCCTCAAAATGTACCTTTGAGCCGCTGAAGGTCAGATTGCTACGGCTTCATATTTTCGGAAGAGTTCGTGCCACGGCTGAGAGTCTGGGAGGAATGATACAGACACGAGATATCATATGAGCTGTTTCAAGGGCATTGCCCCAATAGGTGCAGGATAAACTGACGCAGAAGTCGTGCAGCTGATTTACGCATTTTGCGCAGCAAGAATTCATTGGAGCAAAAAGTGGCCTTGACCTTTAGCAGGGTTCTTGAAAACATCTGTCGACCAGTGATGGAGACAGTTCCAGTTTTCTCATCTGGAAAATTCCGAGAACATGGAAAGAAAAAGCGGAGAAAGTATGGAGAAAACTTGTGGACTATTTTTGCCATCCTTTTGCGCTTGCGCGTTGGTTTTAAATTAAAAGGTCTCACTGGAATGCAATATCTTTTTGACTTGCGCTTCCCAGGTTTTGTGTTAAGATTTTCGCAGGCTTCATTTTTTGAGTGTCAGCCCTTCAGTTCATAAAGAGTTCATACCAGCAGAGGAACTCAAAGAAGCAACGCCTTCACAACAATGAAAACTTTGGATATGTAGCCGTCCAAATGCAGTCTCAACACACGCCGGAAAGCCTTGAATGACACACATCCCAACCTATGAAGAGCCAACAGGCCTGGAAACAAATTTCAAAAATGCCTTCATAATCGTCAATCCTGAAAGAAACATATCCAGAATTTGCGAACCGAACTCTCAAATACTGGAAATGAAAGTCCAAAAATAAACAAGGAAGGTCGACGTCCACTAGGGTATTAGGAGACATGCACGATGAGGAAGAATATGACCAATCTATGAAAATGATTTTTATCAGCGCCAGTCATTATGATAGCTCAGAAGCAGATGTGTTCCCGCCTGCAAGCAGTGAAGAAGAACAGATTGATAAGACAAAGAAATACCAAAAGGAATACTATCGCAAGTACTATGAAGAGAAGCATCAGCAACCATACATGTGTGGAATTTGTGGAAAAATCTTTTCCACGGCTCTGATATCAAAAGACACGCAAAAAAAAACTAAAGGACATGTAGTAGCGAGAAACATTGTTTAGTTAAATTTGTTGTTCTTAATTTTTAACTATAAACTTCTTTTTAGATTCAATGAAATCATATATATTATGATTCCGAGCAAGGTCAT